>QNTS01008677.1:0-12247 GCA_003317085.1 Hucho hucho | reverse complement strand
TTACATCTAATATTATATTTAATAATCTGTCCGTTGTACTGTATCTTACATCTAATATTATATTTAATAATCTGTCCGTTGTACTGTACCTTACATCTAATATTATATTTAATAATCTGTCCGTTGTACTGTATCTTACATCTAATATTATATTTAATAATCTGTCCGTTGTACTGTATCTTACATCTAATATTACATTTAATAATCTGTCCGTTGTACTGTATCTTACATCTAATATTATATTTAATAATCTGTCCGTTGTACTGTATCTTACATCTAATATTATATTTAATAATCTGTCCGTTGTACTGTATTTTACATCTAATATTATATTTAATAATCTGTCCGTTGTACTGTATTTTACATCTAATATTATATTTAATAATCTGTCCGTTGTACTGTATCTTACATCTAATATTATATTTAATAATCTGTCCGTTGTACTGTATTTTACATCTAATATTATATTTAATAATCTGTCCGTTGTACTGTATCTTACATCTAATATTATATTTAATAATCTGTCCGTTGTACTGTATCTTACATCTAATATTACATTTAATAATCTGTCCGTTGTACTGTATCTTACATCTAATATTACATTTAATAATCTGTCCGTTGTACTGTATCTTACATCTAATATTATATTTAATAATCTGTCCGTTGTACTGTATCTTACATCTAATATTATATTTAATAATCTGTCCGTTGTACTGTATCTTACATCTAATATTACATTTAATAATCTGTCCGTTGTACTGTACCTTACATCTAATATTATATTTAATAATCTGTCCGTTGTACTGTACCTTACATCTAATATTACATTTAATAATCTGTCCGTTGTACTGTACCTTACATCTAATATTATATTTAATAATCTGTCCGTTGTACTGTATCTTACATCTAATATTATATTTAATAATCTGTCCGTTGTACTGTATCTTACATACCTCTGTACTACAGTGAAGTGAGCAGGTGTCTTTTGAAGGCTCTATTTGTAGATGTGATTGGGAGTTAGTAAGATCAAAGTATCTGAAAGTTCAAACCTCTACGGGATCGTTGTCCCCCCCACGGGAAGGTTGAGCTAACGTGCGATAATGTGATTAGCATGACATTTGAAGCAACAAGAACATTTCCCAGGACATACACATGCCTTATATGGGCAGAAAGTTTAAATTCTTGTTCATCTAACTGCACTGTCCAATTTACAGTAGCTATTACAGTGAAATAATACCATGCTATTGTTTGAGGAGAGTGCACAGTTTGAACATGAAAAGTATTTAATTAACAAATTAGGCACATTTGGGCAGTCATGATACAACATTTTGAACAGAAATGCAATGGTTCATTGGATCAGTCTAAAACTTTGCACATACACTGCTGCCATCTAGTGGCCAAAATATGATGCTGGCCCATTTTAACTCCAATGCTTGACACAACTGTGGCTGGATGACCTTTGGGTGATGGACAATTCTTGATACACACCGGAAACTGTTGAGCATGAAAAACCCAGCAACGTTGCAGTTCTTGACACAATCCGGTGAGCCAGGCACCTACCACCATGCCCCGTTCAAAGGCACTTAAATATTTTGTCTTGCCCATTCACCCTCTGAATGTCATACATACACAATCCATGTCTCAATTGTCTCAAGGCTTAAAAATCCTTCTTTAACCTGTCTCCTCCCCTTCATCTACACTGACTGAAGTGGATTTAATAAGGGATCATGGCTTTCACCTGGATTCACCTGGTCAGTCTATGTCATGGAAAGAGCACATGTCATGTTTTTGTACACTCAGTGTATATTCTCCACACACTGTCTATACTCTATTTGTCCAAAAATTACGGAAATGTTGATATTGTGACATCCTGAAGCACTGTGTGACACCCACACGTCCATGTGTTAACTGCTCTCTGTCAGTAATAGTGTCTGTGTATGGTCGGCCCTGGCAGGTACAAATATCTACACTAACCTTTCTGAGCGGCCGCATCCCCTCGGGTCCGCCATTGAAATGATAATTAACTTGTGAGGAAATGTGGGCATTTTTCTATTAGAAGAGACATCTTGTCAATTTCAATCCTGGCGGAGATAGTCACAGCACTTCCTGTTGGGAAAAAGGTCAATAGCTGAGTGTAATGAGTGATTGACTCAAGGCAGAACAGCTCACACTGTGTTCTGATCAAGTACCAAAATGGGATTTATTTCCATATCATTTTCCCTCTCCTTTATAATTTGGAATAGAAAATCAGGCCCTGATTGAAGCGCCTGCCGTTAGGGCAAATCCTGGAGGAGAAAAGTAATTGAGCTTAAATAGAAGGGTGACAAGAACATAGATTTGCGTTTTCCTGAGCCAGCTAGGGACTAGGGACAGACATGGACTAATACTGCCAAGACGGAGCAGAACTCTCACTTAGTCCTGCAGTATGGTGCCCATTTTAGGAAAGCTGAAGTATGGTGCACATTTTAGGAAAGCTGCAGTGTCGAAATAGTAGTTATTAGTTATATTTTTTTACCTGAAACTAAAACTCATCAATGACCAATACAAAGTAAAGTAGTCAGCCACACCCACAAATCCTTCATGTTTTCCAACGTAAAGTCATGCTGTGGATCTTAACTATGTTTTTCTCTGTGTTTTGAATATTTAGTATTGGTACGACATGATATATGATATTCCGATAGGTGAACAAGTAAAGTAATTCAGAAGAAAGTAAAGAGATGAATAATGTAAAAGGCTGGTGAGATTGTTATAGGGACTCAGTAATGTCCGCCTGGTAGACTGGAGGATTGAATATTTATAGAAGTTGTATGACTAACGACTGGGACAGTAGAATACACACACACACACACACACACACACACACACACACACACACACACACACACACACACACACACACACACACACACACACACACACACACACACACACACACACACACACACACACACACACACATGATGTTATGACAAACCTTCGTGGCTTGTAAATCTACTAATGGAGCACATACAAAATAACCCTGTTTGACTTACACTATTTAGTAGCCAACGTCCAAAATAGTTGTATGTCNGATGTTGCCTTGATAGAACGATGAATCTCCAATCCAAACCTTCTTTGGGATTAATCAGAGGTTGTTTGAAGTTCTCATACTGTATTAGTTGTATTCTTTGGAGTTTTATTTTATTTTATTTGGAGTATCTTTGGGAAGACCAGTGGGTTTGTTTCTTTGTACTAGTGCTGTAACTATTTAGTCAATGCATGCATCAGAATGTATGGTCCAATAAAAGGAGAAGGTTCCAGAAATAAGTCTAAATCCCATCAGAATCCAAATGTTTTTTTCTGTGAAAGCAAACTGCTTTCTGATGGATGAAACGCAAAGCAAGGGTTTCAATTGACTGAGAACATTCCAAAATGGACACACACTACAGCTCTCATTCTACCGATGCATGCTGATGTGAAATGAATCCTTAGATTATCCGGTGATTCTCCAAAGTTATGCAAACAAATTCCATCATGTTCATGTCTACAACATGTATGTATGTATGTGTGATAGGGATATACACTGTAAAAAACAATCTAGTTGTTTCAACTAATTATTATTGTACTTTAAATTAAATCTCAGCTCTGTTCAAAGTACACTCATAAAAAACGTGTATTTATGATTTATTAAGGAGTAACAGTAAAACAGAGTAACATGCCCCACCAACATTAGACAATGCTACTGCGGAAATAAATCAATGAAATTAGCGATGAGAGATGAGTCTGGTTAACTAATAATTGACACGTTAACATGGTGGTGTAGCAGGAAGATGGAAGGCCATCCTCCAAGAGATTGTGAGTTCAAATCCCAGTTGAGGACATGTTGAATATTATTCTCTGTGTATATAAACAGGCATAATGTATGTCAAATACGCAAGTTGAAAAAAATGTATGTTATATACAGTGTTTATGTTTGTTACCAATTGCACAGCCTTTTTTTGGTTAGGATGCCCAAATTTGTATTTATAGTTGAAGGAACGTATGAGGCAAGTTGAGCAAACAAATAATTCTTAATTTACAGGATTTTTGACTGTCTTTTCAAGTTGGAGCTAAATTTGGGTCAACCCATTTTATTTATTTTTTTCAGGTAAAACTTGGACAGAAAAGTTTATTAAACCAAAAAACGTCTGTGGAACCAGTTACAAAATAATAATTACACAAACGTACAGTCAATAACACAATAGAAAATATCTATATACAGTGTGTGCAAATGAGGTAAGATTAGGGAGGTAAGGCAATAAATAGGCCGTGGTGGCGAAATAATTACAATTTAGTAATTAAACACTGGAGTGATAGATGTGCAGAAGATGAATGTGCAAGTAGAGATACTGGGGTGCAAAGGAGCAAAGAAAATTATAAGGGGATGAGGTAGTTGGATGGGCTATTTACAGATGGGGTATGTACAGGTGCAATGATCTGTGAGCTGCTCTGACAGCTGATGCTTAAAGTTAGTGAGGGAGATATGAGTCTCCAGCTTCAGTGATTTTTGCAATTCGTTCCAGTCATTGGCAGCAGAGAACAAGAAGGAAAGGCGGCCAAAGGAGGAATTGGCTTTGCCAATGAAATATACCTGCTGGAGCACGTGCTACGGGTGGGTGCTGCTATGGTGACCAGTGAGCTGAGATTAGGCGGGGCTTTACCTAGCAAAGACTTATAGATGACCTGGAGCCAGTGGGTTTGGCGACGAATATGAAGCGAGGGCCAGCCAACGAGAGCGTACAGGCCGCAGTGGTGGGTAGTATATGGGGCTTTGGTGACAAAACGGATGGTACTGTGATAGACTGCATCCAATTTGCTGAGTAGAGTGTTGGAGGCTATTTTATAAATTACATTGCCGAAGACAAGGATCGGTAGGATTGTCAGTTTTACCAGGGTATGTTTGGCAGCATGAGTGAAGGATGCTTTCGGATTGGAGATGCTTAATGTGAGTCCGGAAGGAGAGTTTACAGTCTAACCAGACACCTAGATATTTGTAGTTGTCCACATATCCTAAGTCAGAACCGTCCAGAGTAGTGATGCTGGACGGGCGGGCAGGTGCGGGCAGCGATCGAGCATGCATTTAGTTTTACTTGCATTTAAGAGCAGTTGGAGGCCACGGAAGGAGAGTTGTATGGCATTGACGCTTGTCTGGAGGTTAGTTAACACAGTGTCCAAAGAAAGGCCAGAAGTATACAGAATGGTGTCGTCTGCGTAGAGGTGGATCAGAGAATCACCAGCAGCAAGAGCGACATCATAGATGTATACAGAGAAAAGAGTCGGCCCGAGAATTGAATCCTGTGGCACCCCCATAGAGACTGCCAGAGGTCCGGACAACAGGCCCTTCGATTTGACACACTGAACTCTGTCTGAGAAGTAGTTGGTGAACAAAAATATAAACACAACATGCAACAATTTAAAAGGTTTTACTGACTTACAGTTCATATAAGGAAATAAGTCAAATGAAATTAATTAATCAGGTCCTAATCTATGGATTTCACATGACTGGGAATACAGATATGCATCTGTTGGCCACAGATACCTTAAAAATAGGTAGGGTAACCACTCAGTATCTGCTGTGACCACCATTTGCCTCAGGTAGCTCCTTCGCATAGAGTTGATCAGGCTGTTGATTGTGGCCTGTGGAATGTTGTCCTACTCGTCTTCAATGGCTGTGTGAAGTTGCTGGATATTGACTGGAACTGGAACACACTGTCGTACACGTTGATAGAGAATACCAAACATACTCAATGGGTGACATGTCTGGTAAGTATGCAGGGCATGGAAGAACTGGTACATTTTCAGATTCCAGGAATTGTGTACAGATCCTTGAGATGGGGCATGGCATTATCATGCTGAAACATGAGGGGATGGCAGTGGATGAATGGCACAACAATGGGCCTCAGGATCTCTTCACGGTATCCCTGTGCATTCAAATTGCTATTTACAAAATGCAATTGTGTTCATTGTCCATAGCTTAGTATGCCTGCCCATACCATAACCCCACCGCCACCATGGGGCACTCTGTCCATAATGTTGGCATCAGCATCTGCTCGCCCACAAGACACCATGTCTGCCATCTGACCGGTACAGTTGAAACCTGTTGCATGCTCCCTCAAAACCTGAGACATCTGTGGCATTGTGTTGTATGACATTTTAGAGTGGCCTTTTATTGTCACCATTACAAAGTGTACCTGTGTAACGATCATGCTGTTTAATCAGTTTCTTGATATGCCACACCTGTCAAGTGGATGGATTATCTTGACAAAGGATAAATGCTCACTAACAGGGATGCAAACAAATTTGTGCACAACATTTGAGAGAAATAAGCTTTTTGTGCGTATGGAACATTTCTGGTATCTTTTATTTCACCTCATGAGACATTTCACTTCATGAGACATGAGACATGAACACTTTACATGTTGTGTTTTTATTTTTGTTAAAAAAAAAAAAAGAAATTATAGAGTATGTTCACCTGCATGTATAATTGTCTGTGGAGAGTTAAGCTGAACAGATAAGTACTCTTGACAGTTCCCAGCAGGTGAAGGTTTAGAGAGCTTCGCTGATATTTTATTTTACTAGGCAAGTCCTTTAAGAACAAATTCTTATTTTCAATGATGGCCTAGGAACAGTGGGTTAACTGCCTTGGTCAGGCGCAGAACAACAGATTTGTACCTTGCCTGCTGGGGGATTCGATCTCGCAACCTTTCAGTTACTAGTCCAACGCTGTAACCACTAGGCTACCTGCCACCCCAATTTCAACCGGTTTAATGAAGATGGTGGCACATTTCCAAGGCCTTCAATTAAAATGCAAATGTGTCCATCCTGAATATATTCTATAATTAACTGTCGTAAGGGAAATGCGAGATCCAGAGTATTTTTTTTTCAATGGAGACTGACCTTCATATTTAAGATCTATTCAATGTTCATGATCAAGCGCTCGCAGGACTAGGAGTCCAGTTCAGATCGTACGCAGTTTTCCAGATACTGCATACAGTAGCTACAGGTTGTGTGGTGCAGAGTCTGTACACAAGAACAGGCTGCTGAACTGTTACTTAGGCCACAGGCCTCCTGAAATCAGAGGAATTTAAAAGGAAGAAAAAAAATGAAAAGAAAAGTGAACAAGTCTTTACTTATTCTAAACAACTATAATTCTATTCCCTCTGTCTCTGATCGTGATAGGACACATCGTCTTAATAACGTATAACATTATCAAACATCTAACAATTAGACAGGTCTCGCAACTGACAATTATAATTGACCTTTACAGTGCATTCGGAAAGTATTCAGACCACTTGACTTTTTCCACATTTTGTTACATTAAAGCATTACGTTCTAAAATTGATTAAATAAAAATAATTCCTCACCAATCTACACACAATACCCCATAATGACAAAGCTAAAGCAGTTTTTTTTAGATTTTAGCAAATGTATAAAAAAAATACAGAAATACCAAATTTACATAAGTATTCAGACCCTTTGCTATGAGACTCGAAATTGACCTCAGGTGCATCCTGTTTCCATTGACCATCCTTGAGATGTTTCAACAACTGATTGGAGTCCACTTGTGGTAAATTCAATTGATTGGACATGATTTGGAAAGGCACACACCTGTCTATATAAAATCCCACAGTTGGCAGTGCGTGTCAGAGCAAATACCAAGCCATGAGATAGAAGGAATTGTCTGTAGAGCTCCAAGACAGGATTGTGTCGAGGAAGAAGTTTGGAACCACCAAGACTTTTCGTAGAGCTGGCCGCCCGGCCAAATTGAGCAATCAGGGGAGAAGGGCCTTCGTCAGGGTGATGACTCTGACAGAGCTCTAGAGTTCCTCTGTGGAGATGGGAGAAACTTCCAGAAGGACAACCATCTCTGCAGCACTCCACCAATCAGGCCTTTATGGTAGATTGGCCAGACGGAAGCCACTTCTCAGTAAAAGGCACGTGACAGCCTGCTTGGAGTTTGGCAAAAGGCTCTCAGACCATGAGAAACAAATTCTCTGGTCTGATAAAACAAAGATTGAACTCTTTGGACTGAAAGCCAAGCATCACATCTGGAGGAAACCTGGCACCATCCCTACGGTGAAGCTTGGTGGTAGCGTCATGCTGTAGGGATGTTTTTCAGCGGCAGGGACTGGGAAACTAGTCAGGATTGAGGCAAAGATGAACGGAGCAAAGTACAGAGAGATCCTTGATGATAACCTGCTCCAGAGTGCTCAAGACTTCAGACTGGGGTGAAGGGTCACCTTCCAACAGGACAACAACACTAAGCACACAGCCAAGACAATGCAGGAGTGCGTTCTGGAGAAGACTCTGAAAGTTCTTAAGTGGCCCAGCAAGAGCCCGGACTACAACCCAATCGAACATCTCTAGAGAGACCTGAAAATAGCTGTGCAGTAACGCTCCTCATCCAACCTGACAGAGCTTGAGTGGATCTGCAGAGAAGAATGGGAGAAACTCTCCAAACATAGGTGTGCCAAGCATGTAGCGTCATAACCAATAAATGTCAATGCTGTAAACGCTGCCAAAGGTGCTTCAACAAAGTCCAGAGTAAAGGGTCTGAATACTTTTTTTTGTAAGAAATTTGCAAAAATGTATAACAACTTTGTCATTATGTGGTATTGCGTGTAGATTGATGAGGACAATTTAATCCATTTTAGAACAAGGCTGTAAAGTAACAATAATGTGGAAAAAGTCAAGTGTTCAGGACACTTTGCAAATGCACTGTGTATCATAGTAGCAGCACTGATCTAGCAGAACAGGTTATTCTGTATCAACGCTCCATTCATATCCGCATCATGTTTGGGCGAATGTTTCATCTATATCCCAAATGGCATCCTTTTACTTGCGTAGTGCACTACTTCTGTCCAGAGCCCATTTAGCCATTGTCCAAAGTAGTGCACTATATAGGGAATAGGTTGCCATTTGGGACAAATGCATCATTTGTGTCGCTAAGCAGTATCCATCAGCGTCCACTGCCATTATATTAATACCATGTTATTATGATGATGTCTGGTTATGTATCGGACGTCATGAGGCCGGTTTTTGTGTTTTATTCATGCACTAAGGACACTTTACCTGACTGAATGGCAGGATAAATATAAACACAGCCTGTCATGAAGTTTCAAGCGGTGTTCAAACACCCTTCAAGCAGAGTTCTCTTTGTGACTTTGAAGATGTCCTAACATGGACACTGTATCCCTGGTCTCTCTTGAACCTGAGGTGAAAAGGGGCGTACCGAATGGAAAGTAACACTTGGTGATGTTCAACAGCACTAACCTCCCCAGTTGTATTGATTCTAAAGCATAAAATATTAAAGAGAAACCTTGATGACAATAAAACAAAATGAAGGATGGACAAGGAATATATCAAAAGCCCTCCCCATGTCTTAGTGTAATATTCTAGTGGCAACTTGACTTTTTACCAATAGATGTTGTTCCATCTCCAGATCATATTTTAATGCCCCTTAAGTTATCCTTATTTCTCAGGAAATGCCATATCCAATCCCTGACACGTGAGATCTCACCTGAAACTTGGAGCTGTACAATACTGGCACACAAACACATGATATCTAAACTGCACAATGGAGCTGTACAATACTGCCACACAAATGCATGATATCTAAACTACACAATGGAGCTGTACAATACTGCCACACAAATGCATGATATCTGAACTACACAATGGAGCTGTACAATACTGCCACACAAACACATGATATCTGAACTACACAATGGAGCTGTACAATACTGCCACACAAACACATGATATCTGAACTACACAATGGAGCTGTACAATACTGCCACACAAACGCATGATATCTAAACTGCACAATGGAGCTGTACAATTCTGCCACACAAATGCATGATATCTAAACTACACAATGGAGCTGTACAATACTGCCACACAAACACATGATATCTAAACTACACAATGGAGCTGTACAATACTGCCACACAAATGCATGATATCTGAACTACACAATGGAGCTGTACAATACTGCCACACAAACGCATGATATCTGAACTACACAATGGAGCTGTACAATACTGCCACACAAACGCATGATATCTAAACTACACAATGGAGCTGTACAATACTGCCACACAAATGCATGATATCTTGAGACAATTGAATGAGTTTTGTAATCCTTTATGAATAAAATGAATAAAATCATTATCATTATTCAAAAAACAAATATCTAAATGAAAAAGGTAGATTTTATTTATTGATGTGCTGGTTTTTAAGATGGTCTTAAAATAGGATATTCCAATGGTGTGTAATGTGTGTCTAAAAGTGACTGTAATAGCTAAAATGACCTTAAAATCAATACATTAATGAGCACTAAGAGCCTTGGAAGGCGAGATACATCTTCCTGTCTCCACAGGAACATGTAAATACACTTTGGGTCCCATGAAGCTCAACAACTGTGTTTCTCGACGTGTGAGGTGATTTCTCATGGACTTTGCATGCCATATCAGACACAGGGCTGTAACGTAATGAAACAAATGAATGACTCTGCCTGCGCCACAAATTGCACTGTATTCCCTATATAGTGCACTACTTTTGACCAGGGCCCACAGGGTACACCCATGGGGTTCTGGTCAAAAGTAGTGCACTATCAAGGGGGTCATTTGGGACACAGACCCCGATGAGTACAGCCTGGCTACAGCAGGGTAGAGGGAGGATGGAGAGGTACACTTTTGACTTTCCTCCAGGAAGCTTTCTCCTCTGCAGAGCCATCAACAGACTCATATCAGTAAAGGGTCATTAGAGCTGGAATCCAACTGTAGAAAGGGGATTTTTGCAACATTAAATTTAACACTGCCAAGCCAGTAAATAAAAATCTAGTTACAGCCTTGATCGCCTTACAAAAAAAGCCCACTTAAGAACTAAATGGTATTTTCCTCAAAGACTGGGTTTGGAGAATTGAGGTGCTAAATGAAAGTGCACTGATGGTAAAATTACATGCTGATATTTTTATCATGTGACACCATCTATCCTTCATGAGATTTGACTGAGACTTGGTGAAAATAAGCTGAAAATAACCAGAACATTTTGAAAAGTAACAATTGTAAAGTTACATTCAATAGAGTAATAATACCACCATAATCTGCAGTAACTCAATATTTGGTTAACTAAAACACACCTTGTAACAGACATAATGATAAGGGTCGTAAATTACTGAACATATTGACAGATCAATATCAATGATTCACTCAAGGAGACTTGAGTGTGATTTGACAAAACTTGCAAGCTGCCATCCAATTATGCTTTGAGAAGAGCTTTTGGAAATGAGAGAATCAATAGATTAATTAACGAATCTCCGATGCAACTCCAAAAAGATGTCATAAGTTGAAAATGAGACCAAGGTCAATGGGATAATTAATGAGTTTTCAATTTCTGCAATCAACGTATCCTCATTACTGTTTATTGCCTTCTTATTTTGACTCTCATCTGAATCAATACTCTATAGACATGCTTCTCTGTCACAATAGGCTAATGAAAAATTTACAGAAAAAAAACACAAATAAAACACCAACAATGAGTCAGTTCTGAACCAAGTGTAAAATGTACATGTAAATATGTTTTCTGGGAGGGAGCATTTTTTGAAGCAGAGTCTCTGTCTATGAGCTGAGCTAGCTGGAGTGGAGTTAACTAGGATACGGGGACCACACAGGTCCAGCAGAGTTCAATAAAGAAAGCTGGACCAGATGTTAATGATTATGGATTAGCAGGGATGGCGTGGAATGCATAATTACTTGTACCTGAACAGGGTACAACTTCACTCCTGGACCTTTTAGAATTTAAAACCTGGAATTGAGCATTTGCAGAGATGTAACTATTTTCTATTGAACATCCTTCCCAGTCATGATGACTAACAGCTGGCCACGCCTACGCACACACACACACACACACACACACACACACACACACACACACACACACACACATGGGGAAAAGAGAGCTATTTGGGACTTAACGTTATACTATATACAAATATACAACATATACTATAACTTTTATATATATATATACAGTGGGGCAAAAAAGTATTTAGTCAGCCACCAATTGTGCAAGTTCTCCAACTTAAAAAGATGAGAGAGGCCTGTAATTTTCATCATAGGTACACTTCAACTATGACAGACGAAATGAGAAAAAGAAATCCAGAAAATCATATTGTAGGATTTTTAATTTATTTATTTGCAAATTATGGTGGAAAATAAGTATTTGG
>QNTS01008674.1:18146-32773 GCA_003317085.1 Hucho hucho | reverse complement strand
GTCGAGGTAATTGAGGTAATATGTACATGTAGGTAGAGTTATTAAAGTGACAATGCATAGATGATAACAGAGAGCAGCAGTATTGTAAAAGAGGGGGGGGGGCAATTCAAATAGTCTGGGTAGCCATTTGATTAGCTGTTCAGCAGTCTTATGGCTAGGGGGGGTAGAAGCTGTTTAGAAGCCTCTTGGACCTAGACTTGGTGCTCCGGTACCGCTTGCTGTACGGTAGCAGAGGGAACAGACTATGACTAGGGAGGCTGGAGTCTGACAATTTTTAGGGCCTTCCTCTGACACGACTATTATAGAGGTCCTGGATGGCAGGAAGCTTGGCCCCGGTGATGTACTGGGCCGTACGCACTACCCTCTGTAGCGCCTTACGGTCGGAGGCCGAGCAGTTGCCGTACCAGGCAGTGATGCAACCAGTCAGGATGCTCTCGATGGTGCAGCTGTAGAATCTTTTGAGGATCTGAGGACCCATGTCAAATATGTTTTGTCGTGCCCTCTTCACGACTGTCTTGGTGTGCTTGGACCATGATAGTTTGTTGGTGATGTGGACACCAAGGAACTTGAAGCTCTCAACCTGCTCCACTACAGCCCCGTCGATGAGAATGGGGGCGTACTCGGTCCTCCTTTTCCTGTAGTCCACAATAATCTCCTTTGTCTTGATCACATTGAGGGAGAGCTTGTTGTCCTCACTGACTAATGCTCTTCTCCCCCAATTTCTAAGTTTGCCTGGGCGGACAGCTTTAGGAAGTGTCTTGG
The DNA here is from genome assembly GCA_003317085.1 of Hucho hucho. Lineage (NCBI taxonomy): Eukaryota > Metazoa > Chordata > Actinopteri > Salmoniformes > Salmonidae > Hucho > Hucho hucho. The sequence goes on along the minus strand of QNTS01008674.1, from coordinate 32,011 downwards.
TGGTTCCAAACTTCCCATAAATCCTCTTAGTGATCCACCCCTTTTTTTAAATTTTCTTCCTAAAATGACCAAATCAAACTGCCTATAGCTCAGGCCCTGAAGCAAGGATATGCATATTCTTGATACCATTTGAAAGGAAACACTTTGAAGTTTGTGGAAATGTGAAAGAAATGTAGGAGAATATAACACAATAGATCTGGTAAAAGATAATACAAAGAACAAAATAATCATATAGATTTTTTTTTATGATTGTCTTTGAAATGCAAGAGAAAGGGCATAATGTATTATTACAGCCCAGGTACAATTTAGAATTTGGCCACTAGATGGCAGCACTTTATGTGCAATGTTTTAGAGTGATCCAGTGAAATCTTGCGTATCTATACAAAATGTTGTATCAAGTCTGCCCAAATGTGCCTAATTGGATTATTCATACATTTTCAAGTTCATAATTGTGCACTCTCCTCAAACAATAGCATGGTATTATTTCACTGTAATAGCTACTGTAAATTGGACAGTGCAGTGAGATTAACAAGAATTTAAGCTTTCTGCCCTTTTTTTGTTTCTTACAACCTCATGCTAATCACATTAGCCTACATTAGCTCAACCGTCCCGTGGACGGGACACCGACCCTGAAGAAGTTTGGAGGCCACTGGGTTCTTGGGGTCCTTCAATGCTGCAGAACTGTTTTAGTACCCTTCCCCAGATCTGTTCCTCGACACAATCCTGTCTCGGAGCTCTACGGACAATTCCTTCGACATCATGGCTTCGTTTTGCTCTGACATGCACTGTCAACTGTGGCACTTAATATAGACAGGTGTGTGCCTTTCCAAATCATGTCCAATCAGTTGAATTTACCACAAGTGGACTCCAATCAAGTTGTAAAAACATCTCAAGAAGGATTATTAACTTACTCCATGTTAGAATAAGGCTGTAACATAATTATTTTTGGGGAAAAAGTCAAAGGGTCTGAATACTTTCCCGAATGCACTAGGCCCTCACACTACGGACATTTCTCCAAAAAGTACGATCTTTGTCTATTTTCCAAGCTGTTTAAAGGCACAGTCAACTTAGTGTATGTAAACTTCTGACCCACTGGAATTGTGATACAGTGAATTATAACTGAAATAATCTGTCTGTAAACAATTGTTGGAAAAATTACTTGTGTCATGCACAAAGTAGATGTCCTAACCGACTTGCCAAAACTATAGTTTGTTAACAAGACATTTGTGGAGTGGTTGAAAAACGAGTTTTAATGACTCCAACCTAAGTGCATGTAAACTTCCGACTTCAACTGTAAGAACTAATGTAACCTATATGGTGCATTGCTAACCCTAATAGAAGAGTGTATCTCAGTCTTCTCATCTCAGTTTATTTAGTCGTGTTGTTTCTGTAAAACTACTGCATCAACTATTATCACCTCTCAAAGCCCAACGCTGATGGATCTACAAGTCAATCTCCTCTAACCACAATCTGATTTGGTTTGTAGAAATGATTAAAGGCACGGGGAGAACCTCTCTTTGTGTTCTCACAACAGAGCTAGAGAAAGGATAACCTCTCTTTGTGTTCTCACAACAGAGCTAGAGAAAGGAAAACCTCTCTTTGTGTTCTCATAACAGAGCTAGAGAAAGGAAAACCTCTCTTTGTGTTCTCATAACAGAGCTAGAGAAAGGAAAACCTCTCTTTGTGTTCTCACAACAGAGCTAGAGAAAGGAAAACCTCTCTTTGTGTTCTCATAACAGAGCTAGAGAAAGGAAAACCTCTCTTTGTGTTCTCATAACAGAGCTAGAGAAAGGGCTCACTGACTGAACAAAGAGCAGCTGAAAGTTCAGCATAGCAAGACGGGAGGAATGGAGGAGAGAAGGAGTTTAACTGGATGAGTGGAGGAGACCAGGAGAAAAGGGGAGGAATGGAGGAGAGGAGGAGTTTAACTGGATGAGTGGAGGAGACCAGGAGAATAGTGGAGGAATGGATGAGAGGAGGAGTTTAACTGGATGAGTGGAGGAGACCAGGAGAATAGTGGAGGAATGGATGAGAGGAGGAGTTTAACTGGATGAGTGGAGGAGACCAGGAGAATAGTGGAGGAATGGATGAGAGGAGGAGTTTGCTTTCCCTGCAGTTGATCCTTTGTCAAAGACCAAGAGAGAGAGAGAGAGCTGCTGCAGCTTCTCAGTGAGAGACGTACGTCCAATCTCTTTTGTTTGCTGCTTTAAATTATTTCGCTGTTGGAGAGGGTAAACCACATACTAAGAATAGAACTCAAACTGGGAAACCCCTAGTTGTGATTGAGCAAACCTTAAACAGCTAGAGAAAAATGGGGACGACGGAGAGTGAGAGAGAGAACGAGAAATAAATAGACAGACAGATAGAAGATGATCACGTTTACTTTAAATTAGCTTTTCCCGTGAGTTCACTTCCCCCCCCCCCAACGTCTGGACTGACGGGCTGACAGATTGAGAGAGAGAGCGAGGAATGTCGTTTTCCTTCTCCTCGACCAGTCAGTCCCTCCTGCCAGGACGTGTCGCGAGCCGACGCTGCCTGACAGGTTAATATTTATGCTGCCAATTAGGAGACTATAACCTGGTCGTTACGAGGTGAGGATGACAGACGAAGGGTGAGAGAGGAAAGAATGGTTGACTGGATGCAGTCACCTCAAGGCCGGTTACAAGGAATAAGCTGCATAAATGGCCACTAGGGGGCTCTCCATCCCAAAACATTATAACATGCGGTCGTGGTCTCAACTTCCTGTTGAGAGTAAGAATAGTAGAATATACCAGGCGACATTTAAACATGTGATTGTGTATCAGCAGTTTCTCTTGTCATGTCAGTCACTGACAGTCCCTCAAAGAGCCATGTCAGCTAACACTGTTTAGATTGGTAGCTAGTCTAGCCAGCTATCTAAACTTGTAGTAATCACGGCTGAATACTGAGCGGGCATTCTGGGTACGTGACCTCCAGGGGCCCTGACCTCCAGGGGTCACCCATTGATTTTTGTTAGTCATTCTCACTCAGATATCAAATAAAAAAGCGTAGTGCAGAAAAACAAATGTGATTTTCCTGTGTTTTATGAGGTACAATATGACGTTGGAGTAATACTGTGAAAATAAATGCTAACGCCCTTTTAGTGTTGTTTACAAAAGACCTGAAATTTCAGCCAGTTTTGGCCTGTTTGACGTCAGCAGTAAGAAAGAGTTCCATACCTCTCTGCCAATAACAGCTCGTTTTCAGTCCCCCTCCCCCCATTTAGACCACTCCCAGAGAGTCCTAGCAGAAATTGTTCTTTGCTAAGAAGCTAATTTTGTTTAGTGTTGACCATTTTAACTGAAAGCAATCACAGTAAGGTACTTAATGGTTACCCAGATATTATTTGATATTGAGATAAAAATAGCAGCATTGGACCTTTAACAAGGCATTAGTCATTACAAAATGTGTAGAATTGCTGGAAATTAGCTGCAAAACTACAAAAAAAAATGTTTTCTCTGCCCCAGTGCAAAATGTGTAAAATTGCAAGAAATTAACTTAATTTAACTTGTCCATCGTCAAGAGCGGGGCCACTAAAATGTTATGCCCGCGAGGGGGTGGGGGGCCCCCCAACCAAATCTTGCTTAGGGCCCCGTAAAGGCTTGAGCCGGCCCCGGACTCTCCCATGATAGCATATGCGCTAGCACAAACACACACACACACACACACACACACCTATCGTAACCAACTGGCAGTCAGTTTTTACTCTCCTGTTCCTGAAATGATGTCATTCTGTAGATGAAGTCAAAAGAGGTGTTGTTTTTAACAGGTTGTCAAAACAAGCTGTAAGGAGTGAAGAGTCATTCGCAAATCTGGAGTGTTGAATGTCATGACACATCGTCTGTCAAGTGTATTTGAGGCCCAAAAAAATTAAGTAATTTATTTCCATGTTGTTTCAGACATATCGTTGAAGTTTCTTAGGGCTCAATTCAATCCGTAGCGCAGAATACCTGCAATGCAGCGCGGTTCACATTTAAAGGTAATTTCCAATTGAGCCAAAATATGCAGCGTTTACCATGAATGCAGTCTCCGCGACAATGAGAACATTTCCTTTTAATTGTCAATCGCGCTGTAAAGCTGATCTTTAACGCTATGGATTGAATTGAGCCCTAAGGGGGGTATTTATTGGACAGTAAATGACAGTCTAACTTCCACTTACTAACAATGGATATGTGAGACTTACTATATCAGAATAAGTGCCGATACAACGCCACCTCTGTTTGCCAAGAATTTAGGAACTCTTTCCATATACAAATGATAACTTTCGGTATATAATTAGGTACTTTACAATCTTTACAATCTTGCAGCCTGGTTCATACAGAGAAGAGACTGATTCTGGAATAACTTGTGGAATTTACTTCAGATAAGGGTCTCTTTTAAAATGGCACCAAGTATTCAAAAGGTAAAGGAAAACTAATGAAATAATGAAAAGACACAAACATGGCAAGTCCTTGTTGACGCTTGCACGGTGTGTAATGTAGGCCAGTTGATGCACACTATGAGTGGGCCGTGGCCTCTACAGCACTGCAGTAAACCAGCAACTCAACCCCCCAGCTCTACAACAATACAGTAAACCAGCAACTCAACCCCCCAGCTCTACAACAATACAGTAAACCAGCACTCGCATTAACATCTGCTAACCATGTGTATGTGACAAATAAATTTTGATTTGATTTGATTTGACCATGACAAAGACCAAAGCCGGTGGGAGTACCGCTGAGGACAGTGGTGTCTCTCTATCGCACGTGAAGGATATTTTAAACAAACAAAAAGAGTTCTACAAGCAGTTGTTACAACAACAGAAAATATCTTGAAGTGTTTTGTCCAAATACTGGTGGATTCAACTAATAAAAGAATGGACGACCTGACCAGAGAGGTCCAGGACCTGAAGAACAGTTTGCAGTTCTCCCATGTTCAGCTCGGGGAGTTAAAACAGGAAAACAGCAAGATGACAGCAATCTGTGGTTCACTGAGAGAGAACATCAGTTCTGTGTGTGAATTCATAATAACAATGACAGAGAAATCAGATTATTTTGAGGGACAATCAAGGTGGAACAACATGGTTGTGGACGGAATTGCATAATCTCCACATGAGGCCAAAGAGAGGGAAATTATCTCAGAGAAATTGAAGATGGACCACAGGAAGATTGAGGTGGAGCGTGCCCACAGGACTGGAAAACCCACCACCGGCCCAGATGACAGGTCAAGTTCCTGAGGTTCAAGGACAAGGTAGCTGTTCTGGAAAGAGCTCCATCCTTCATCGAATCAGACGGCTTTATTCATCACAAAACCATTTGATGTTGCCAATTAGTTTAATGATTACTTCATTGGCAAAGTGGGAAAACTTAGGCAGGAAATGCAACAACTAACAGGGAGCCATCGTATAAAAAACTAATAATGAAAGAAAAGCATTGCAAGTTTGAAGTTTGTAAAGTTAGTGTGTTGTTTGACCAAATACAATGTTATTTCTCTGTCAACTTATTAACAACAGACTTTCACCATGCTTATAGAGGAGGGCACTCAACATGTACTGCACTGACACAAATGACTGATGATTGGTTGAAATAAATTGATAATAAGAAGATTGTGGGATCTGTACTGTTAGATTTCAGTGCAGAATTTGATATTTTTGACCATAACCTGTTGCTGAAAAAACACATGTGTTATGGCTTTTCAACCTCTGCCATATAGTGGATTCAGAGCTATCTATCTAATAGAACTCAAAGGGTTTTCTTTAATGGAAGCTTCTCTAATGTCAAACATGTAAAGTATGGTGTACCGCAGGGCAGCTCTCTAGGCCCTCTACTCTTTTCTATTTTTACCAATGACCTGCCACTGACATTAAACAAAGCATGTGTGTCCATGTATGCTGATGATTCAACCATATACACATCAGCAACCACAGCTAATGATGTCACTGAAATCCTTAACAAAGAATTGCAGTCTCCTTTTTGGAATGGGTGGCCAGTAATAACCTGGTCCTGAACATCTCTAAAACTAAGAGCATAGTATTTGGTACAAATCATTCCTTAAGTTCTAGACCTCAGCTGAATCTGGTAATGAATGGTGTGGCTGTTGAACAAGTTGAGGAGACTAAATTACTTGGCAATACCTTAGATCGTAAACTGTCATGGTCAAAACATATAGACTCAATGGTTGTAAAGATGGGGAGAGGTCTGTCTGTAATAAAGAGATGCTCTGCTTTTTTGCACCACACTCCAAAAATAAAGTTCTGCAGGCACAAATTTTTTCTAATCTTGTCCAGTCGTGTGGTCTAGTGCTGCAAGGAAAGACCTAGTTAAGCTGCAGCTGGCCCATAACAGAGCGGCACATCTTGCTCTTCATTGTATACTATGCATGCCAGTCTCTCTTGGCTAAGAGTTGAGGAGAGACTGACTGCATCACTTCTTCTTTTTATAAGAAACATTAATGTGTTGAAAATCCCAAATTGTTTGCATAGTCAACTTATACACAGCTCTGACACACACACTTACCCCACCAGACATGCCACCAGGGGTCTTTTCACAGTCCCCAAATCCAGAACATATTCAAGAAAGCGTAGAGTATTATATAGAGCCCTTATTCCATGGAACTCCCTTCCATCTCATATTGCTCAAATGAACAGCAAACCTGCTTTCAAACAACAGATAAAGCAACACCTCACGGCACAACGCCTCTCCCCTATTTGACCCAGATAGTTTGTGTGAATGCATTGATATGTAGGCTATGTGTGCCTTTTAAAAAATGTATGTAGTTCTGTCCTTGAGCTGTTGTTGTCTATTAATGTCCTGTATTATGTCATGTTTCACATTTTGTGTGGACCCTGGGAAGAGTAGCTGCTGCTTTTGTAACATCTAGTGGGGGTCCTAATAACATCCCAAAAAATACCCCCCGTTTTCCCCTCAGAACATTCTCAATTCGTCGGGGCATGGGAAAGGGAAAGGGGACACTTGTCAGTTGCACAAATGAATTAATTTAACTGAAATGTGTCTTCTGCATTTAACCTAACCCCTCTGAATCAGAGACGTGAGATGGCTGACTACAAAGGTATTGAAAGCGTTCTACAGGGATGCTGGCCCCATGTTGACTCCAATGCTTCCCACAGTTGTGTCAAGTTGGCTGGATAACTATTGGGTGGAGGACCATTCTTGATACACTTGATAAACTGTTGAGCGTGAAAAACCCAGCAGCGTTGCAGTTCTTGACACACTCAAACCGGTGCGCCTGGCACCTACTACCATACTCCGTTTAAAGGCACTTAAATATTTGGTCTTTCCCGTTCACCCTCTGAATGGCACATATACACAATCCATGTCTCAATTGTCTCAAGGATAAAAAAATATTCTTCAACTTGTCTCCTCCCCTTCATCCACACTGATTGAAGAGGATTTAACAAGTGACATCAAAAAGGCGTTATAGCTTTCACCTGGATTCACCTGGTAAGTCTATGTTATGGAAAGGTCAGGTGTTCATAATGTTTTGTACACTCAGTGTACAGTTATTGAACACTGTGAAGGATTGGCTGTATGTCTTTAACGACATAATTACGAGAGTCGTGGAGGATGAGAGGAGAGGGAGGAGTTTCCATTTATTTCTCTGCTCTCAACATGATGGAATGACTGGAGGTGGGACAGGGAGAGGGAGTGGGAGAGAGCGGGAGAGAGAGAGTGGGAGAGTGCGAGAGGGAGAAGTGAGGGGGAGAGAGAGAGAGAGAGAGAGAGAGAGAGCTGCCATGTCAAACAGCTTACCGCAATTAACATGTATTTATGGCTTACAAGGCCTCCCTTCACTAGCTCATACAACAGACTACATCAGACTGGCATGCTTCAGGTGGAAGAGATGTTTTCTCTGATGAGAGACAGGTTCCTTCCATAAAATTATACTACTCCCTTCCCAGCTAGCACATTTTGTTCCTTGGAAGTTGTGGGAAAGTATCTTTTTGGTTTCACATTGGTTAACAGAACGAAGTCATACGTTTCCTGACCGGTAAAACTGAAAAGAAAAATTACATTCCGAGAACAGAAGTGAAAATTTGAAAACGTTCCTTGAAAATTTTATAGGGAGGTTTCATTAACGCTCTGAGAATGGAAACGTTGGTTATTTAGAATAATATAATCAATTTCTTAAAACTTTTAATTAATGTTTCAATAAGACTTTTAATAACACCGCTAGATTATTTTGGTTAAACTTAAAAAAAAAATCCAAGCACAGGTAAGACACAGAAATGTATTTACTTAGGCATTAATCATGAAAACATATGTATTTTTTTTATTGTGACAGGGCATCAGTGAGATTCGAACCTGCAATCTTCTGTTCTTTATCATGGAATTAGTTCAATGAGCCACTAGGATGGAGTTTTTTACGCATACAAAGCTGTTCATTTTAGTCTAGATCATTTCCCTGTAGAAGGACCCATGAGCACCAACATGTAGAAGGACCCATGAGCACCAACATGTAGAAGGACCCATGAGCACCAACATGTAGAAGGACCCATGAGCACCAACATGTAGAAGGACCCATGAGCACCAACATGTTAAAGGGCACATGGTTATATAAGAATATCAGAAATGTTGAACATCCCACGGAGCACCATTAAATCCATTATTAAAAAAAGGAAAGAATATGGCACCACAACAAACCTGCCAAAAGAGGGCCGCCCACCAAAACTCACGGACCAGGCAAAGAGGGCATTAATCAGAGGCAACAAAGAGACCAAAGATAACTCTGAAGGAGCTGCAAAGCTCCACAGCAGATATTGGAGTATATGTCCATAGGACCACTTTAAGCCGTACACTCTACAGAGCTGGGCTTTACGGAAAAAAAGCCAATGCTTAAAGAAAAAAATAAGCAAACACGTTTGGTGTTTGCCTAAAAGCATGTGGGAGACTCCCCAAACATATGGAAGAAGGTACTCTGGTCAGATGAGACTAAAATTTAGCTTTTTGGCCATCAAGGAAAAGCTATGTCTGGCGCAAACCCAACCTCTCCTATCACCCCGAGAATATCATCCCCACAGTGAAGCATGGTGGTGGCAGCATCATGCTGTGGGGATGTTTTTCATCGGCAGGGACTGGGAAACTGGTAAGAATTGAAGGAATGATGAATGGCGCTAAATACAGGGAAATTCTTGAGTGAAACCTGTTTCAGTCTTCCAGAGATATGAGACTGGGACAGAGGTTCACCTTCCAGCAGGACAATGACCCTAAGCATACTGCTAAAGCAACACTCAAGTGGTTTAAGGGGAAACATTTAAATGTCTTGGAATGGCCCAGTCAAATCCCAGACCTCAATCCAATTGAGAATCTGTGGTATGACTTAAAGATTGTTGTACACCAGCGGAACCCATCCAACTTGAAAGAGTTGGAGCAGTTTTGCCTTGAAGAATGGACAAAAATCCCAGTGGCTAGAGGTGCCAAGCTTATTGAGACATACCCCAAGAGACTTGCAGCTGTAATTGCTGCAAAAGGTGTCTCGGCAAAGTATTGCCTTTGGGGCGTGAATAGTTATGCACGCTCAAGTTATTTTTTTGTCTTATGTCTTGTTTGTTTCTCAACAAAAAATATTTTGAATCTTAAAAGTGGTAGGCATGTTGTGTAATCAAATGTTACAAACCCCACAAAAATCTATTTTAATTCCAGGTTGTAAGGCAACAAAATGGGAAAAATGCCAAGAGTGGTGAATACTTTCGCAAGCCACTGTAAATAGCACAGATTGTACAGCAGGACAATAACCTAAAACAACAAGGCCAAGTTTACAATGGAGTTTTGACTTAAATTGACTTGAAAATGACTGCGTAGCAATGATCAACAATCAACTTGACAGAGCTTGAATATTTTTTTGGGGAATTTCAATCCAGGTGTGAAAAGCTCTTAGAGACTTACCCAGAAAAACTCACAGCTGTAATCATTGCCAAAGGGGACTCTAACATGTATTGACTCGCGGGTGTGAATACTTATTTAAATTAGATATTTCTGTATTTCACATTCAATACATTTACAAAAACATTCTAAAAACCTGTTTTTACTTCGTCATTACGGGGTATTTTGTGTAGACGGGTGAGAAAATGTTTTATTTAATCCATGTTTAATTCAAGGACAACAATATGTAAAACACGTCAGAGGCTATGAATACTTTCTGAAAGGGATGTTTCAACCATTTTCCATCCAAAATAATTTGGAATAAGCAAAGGCTTTGATTTCTGGTCAGATGGAAAAGGGATCTTAGAACACATCTAGCAGAAAACCTCTTAGAAATACATCAAAACACAATAATATTGAAGGAAAGACTTTGTTTTGGAGAAATTATTCTGCCTTCTGTAAGTTTAAGAAAAATTGCCTTGTGCCTTAATTCCGTTTCCAAAAACCAACATACTTTTTCTAATTTCTCGTAGAGAATTACATTGTTTTTAATTATCTCAATTTTGTTTACGTATTATTAAGTGATTAAAACTAGAAATTCCATTACCAAATCAGTAACGCAATTTTCACAATATGGTAAAGACATTTTTGCAATTCAATTGGCTACAATGGGAAATCATTGTAGTCACAAAGCAAAGTTGGGTTCACAAGTTTGGATGGCACAGTACAGCACAGTAGAGTACAGTAAAGAAAAGTATAGAATAGTTCCGTAGAGTACAGTACTGTACTGTAGAGTAGAGTTCAGTACAGTAAAGGTATAGTATAGTTCAGTAGAGTACAGTACTGTACTGTAGAGTTCAGTACAGTAAATGTATAGCATAGTTTAGTAGAGTACAGTACTGTACTGTAGGGTAGAGTTCACTACAGTAAACGTATAGCATAGTTCAGTAGAGTACAGTACTGTACTGTAGAGTAGAGTTCAGTACAGTAAATGTATAGCATAGTTCAGTAGAATACAGTACTGTACTGTAGAGTAGAGTTCGGTACAGTAAACGTATAGTATAGTTCAGTAGAATACAGTACTGTACTGTAGAGTAGAGTTCAGTACAGTAAAGGTATAGTATAGTTCAGTAGAATACAGTACTGTATTGTAGAGTTGAGTTCAGTCTTTCTGACACATCGCTGAATCCTAATTCAGAGTTGGTGTTTAACTGAGCTATGGGAAAAGTGGACACGTAAAAACCAGAGGTAGGTTTTGCCCAAATTCTGTTACCAAACTTAGCATCTGCACAGTTCTTCCAGTATATGTGTTTTTGTAAAATGTTCAGTGTAAATTGTTAAAAGTAGTCTTTAAACATAAAGTTGTATAGTTTGTTAAGTTTTGAAATCAATGGTTTTTGTTTGGCACACAGTTTAAGTGAAAAATCGGACTCTCAATGCAATTCCGTTATCTATTCAAACAGACCTCATTAAGATTGGTGTGGTCAACACACCTGAACACACTTAACAAGAAAGAGGATAGAGAGAGTTTGTTGATGTTGATGCTGAGAAAGGAAGATGCAGTACATTCGAAAATTATTCAGACCCCTTGACTTTTTCCACATTTTGTTAGGTTAAAACCTTATTCTGAAATTGATTAAATAGTTTTTTTCCCTCATCAATCTACAGACAATACCCCATAATGACATCACAATACCCCATAATGACATCACAATACCCCATAATGACATCACAATACCCCATAATGACATCACAATACCCCATAATAACTAAGCAAAAACAGTTTTTTGGACACTTTTGCAAATGTTTTATAAATAAAAACTGAAACAATGAGAACATGACTTTAAATAGAACCGTGAGGAAACCTGTAGGAAACGTTGTGCTGCAAGTACTGGAATTCCCACAGAACAACGAATGTTTCTTAACGTTCTCTGAACTATTTGACAACATTCCCAACGTCAAACCAGTTGGAGAACGTTCCTAGAACATTACCAAAATTAAATAAAATGTAACCGTGTTTGATCTTTTAGGAAACGTTCTGTTAAAGTAATGAAATACGAACAAAATATTTTTTTTTTTTGTCAAGTTCCTTAAATGTGCAGAGAAAAGCCAAGCAACTATCCTACACCATTCCCCAAAAATTGTGGGAAGGTTGTCTACAAAATAACCATAGGAGGACCAAGCTCAACATACAGGTCTCTGAATGTTATATGCTAGCTGGGCTCTCTCTCGTTCACTCTTTCCCTCTGGCTCTAGCTCTCTCCTCAACAAGAACTGCTAGTGATTAAGCAGAGGGAGGGAGAGGGGGAGGGAACACTGGGAAAAGAAGAGAGGGGAAGGGAGAGGGGGAGGGAACACTAGGAAAAGAAGAGAGGGGAAGGGAGAGGGAACACTGGGAAAAGAAGAGAGGGGAAGGGAGAGGGGGAGGGAACACTGGGAAAAGAAGAGAGGGGAAGGGAGAGGTGCTTGTGGAGGTACTTGTTAGTGTAGCCTGAGTTCAAGTCACAGCAAACCCTTTCCCATTGTTCTACAGGCAGCAGCTGTCACCAGCAGAAACACTGAGGACCACTTCCCATGGTTAGGGAACAGAGACAACTAAGTCTCAGGGTAGGAGTGCTAATCTAGGATCAGTTAAAAATCGTAATATTACGTTATATAGACAGAGGGCATCTGATCCAAGATCAGCACTTTTGCTCTGAAAGTCTTTATGAATACGACCCCTGGATTCCATCACGTTTAATATTATGTTATGGATAACATAATGACTGCATCATCGATCTGCATGCTTTACATACAGCTCAACCCCCATAGAAACATCACGACTGTCACATCTGTCGACAGACAAGGGAGAACACCAGCTATCTTTATAATGCTGTTTTCCTCTGTGGCAGGTCCACGTCTTCTTGTTGACTTTTGTTGTGGCATTTATGGCTTCGGTTTCTACACTTTGTTCCTGTTTCCCCCTCAAACCACTCAACATTCATTAGGGGTGTATGTGTGCATGTGCGTGTGTGTGTGTGTGTGTGTGTGTGTGTCAGTGCACATAGGCATGCAGCAATCAGTGCCTTTTTATTTAACCCTATAGACTGACAACACCATACCTCTAACCTCAACCCCATAGACTGACAACACTATACCTCTAACCTTAACCCCATAGACTGACAACACTATACCTCTAACCTTAACCCTATAGACTGACAACACTATACCTCTAACCTGTGTGTGTGTGTGTGTGTGTGTGTGTGTGTGTGTGTGTAGCCTGAGGACAGAGGCAGGTCCAGGTTTTAAATCAGTCCCTGAAACAACAGGTTTCCTGTACAGCGAGATCTGTCCTCATCATACTGAACAGACAGACAGACAGACACACATAGCTGGATGGAGGCCACTAACGTGTGTTTATAAACGAGGTCAAACACACACACACCTCATATGCACCATAAGAGCAAGACCTTTAGAAAATGTTGAAGGGTATATGAAGGGGAATATGGAGGGGTATATGGAGGGGTATATATGGAGGTGTATATGGAGGGGTATGTGGACGGGTATGTGGAAGGGTATGTGGACGGGTATGTGGAGGGGTATGTGGAAGGGTATATGGAGGGGTATCTGGAGGGGTATATATGGAGGGGTATGTGGAAGGGTATATGGAGGGGTATGTGGAGGTGTATGTGGACGGGTATATGGAGAGGTATATGGAGGGGTATCTGGAGGGGTATATTGAAGGGTATATGGAGGGATATATGGAAGGTATATGGAGGTGTATATTGAAGTGTATATGGAAGGGTATATGGAGGGGTATATTGAAGGGTATATGGAGGGGTATATGGAAGGGTATGTGGAGGGTATGTGGAGGGGTATATTGAAGGGTATGTGGAGGGGTAAATGGAGGGGTATACTGAAGGGTATGTGGAGGGAAATATGGAAGGTATATGGAGGTGTATATTGAAGTGTATATGGAAGGGTATATGGAGGGGTATATGGAGGGGTATA
>QNTS01008672.1:5226-27426 GCA_003317085.1 Hucho hucho | reverse complement strand
CACACACACACACACACAGTTTTTGTATTTCACTCAAGCACTGTTTTGAAATGAACAAGAGACGGCTTTGGTTGTTGTCTGGGCTTAGAGGGTGTTTTGTACATTTATATAGTTTATAGAAAATGCTTAAAAAGGCTAACAGAAGAATCACCTAGAAAATTGTAATGTTGACGTGTGCATTATCTAAGGATAATGTAACATGTAATTGCCTATTAATGAATACAATCATATAGCCTATACCTTCCGTTCCAATATTCTCCCGTCCCTTTTTGCAATCAGGTCTAGCGTTGACCACACCACTGGCACTGACAAAATGAAATCCACAATGATGTTGTAAACTCTGTTAATCACTCCAATTTTCTATTCAATGGCTTTCTTTTGCATGTTTTCCTTGACACATTTCTATTCAGAGAGGCAGGACACGGTCAGGGTGACATATTACAGCTGTAGTAGACGCATATCCAATGCTACTGAGCTGAATATCTTTCTCTTTGGAGGGAAGCAGGAGAGGAATGTTGGGCTTGTGTGGTGTTACATCTCTTAGCAGAAGAAACAATCTTATTTCTTGTGTGTGTGTGTGTGTGTGTGCGTGTGCGTGTGCGTGTGCGTGTGCGTGTGTGTGTGCGTGTGCGTGTGTGCGTGTGTGTGTGTGTGTGTGCGTGCATGTCTGTGTTCCACAGAGGCTTCACAGAGAACTACCCCTCACTGCTGAGGAACTGGAGGATGTCTTTGACTCCCTGGATACTGACCAGAACGGCTACCTCACCCTCGAAGTGTTCTCATCAGGATTCAGTGAGTTCCCTATTTTTCTGTTTATCTCACTACATTCAATTTCAATTCAATTAAATATGACTTTATTAATCCCCAAGGGACAATCTGCTGTATATCTCATGGTTTACTGTTGGTTCAATAACTTATGTTTTGAGATCAATGTAGTGAGGGATCACATTCAAACGTGACAAAGACAAGGTATAGAAGAATTTATCTCCTAGCTGGCAGGGAGCAGATGCTCACCCAGGTAAGGATAGGTTGTACTCTGTATAAAATGCGCTTGCAAATCAAACAAACAAAAACTTGAGGTCTCTTTTCACAACCATTAGAAACTTGATAATCGTGAGTGCTGGGCACTTAAAAAAAAACACCCCCTGAATTGTAATTCATACTGATGTAACGACATCTTGCTGGTGATGCTTCTGCTTCCTGCTCTGTCCCCAGGTCAGTTCCTGCACGGCCGGAGGATCTCTGTAGCCGAGGACGCAGCACCTGCCCTCCTCACTCCGAGGAAGCCCTCAGAAGCCATATACCAGAGCCAATGGGATGAGAGGATGACTGGAGGTGGGGAGGATGAGGAGGAGAGTCACTTCTATATGCTGCTGGAGAGCCTAGGGGGCAGCAACGTGTTCCAGGAGTGAGTGGAGTTAACCCCACCTCACATTATTACATACTACATTACTATACAATATTACATATTCAACATTACAATATTGCACCTTGTATGTATTCCCCAAATATCTTTGTTTGGGGTTGTTGCCTCGTCTTGGAAAGTGTGGGGTTGCACTTTAGCTGGTTCATGGTGTACAAAACTTTTTGGCCGCCACCTCTCTAGGGGTTTGGAACCCTGTGTCTTTACAGTGATTCCAATGGTTTCTGATATAGTGGAGGTCAACCAGTAAGTTGAATATGACCAGTCCCAGAAGTTTTATCAGAACTCTTACCCTCTGTCTCTCTCTCTCCCTCCTCCAGTCCAGGCGAGGTGCGCAGCTTGTGGGCCCAGCTGAGGAGGGATGAGCCTCACCTCCTGTCCAACTTTGAGGAGTTCCTGGCCAGAGTCACCTTCCAGATCAAAGAGGCCAAAGAGGAGAGGAGGGAGATGGAGAGTGCCCTCCAGAGGTTTGAGACCACAAATACCTCCTCTCTTTGTTGTCTCTGCTACTCACTGGGCCAGTTTACCGGACACAGATTAAGCCTAGTCCCAGACTACAAAGCATTGTCAAGGGAGAATCTCTTTTAAAAGTGCTTTTCAGTCCAGGACAAGGCTTGATCTGTGTCTGAGAAACTGGCCCTTGGCATTTAGGCATGATTATGTGATCATTATGTGTGATATCTTCACTGTGACTGTTTAGTGGACTGCAACCACAGCCATTTAAACCACAATACAAACAGCTTGCAGCTTTGTAAATGCATGTCCAATATTTCTTCGGTTTCTCAATTGCAGCTCATCAGTGTAATTATTCGGTTCGAACAGCAGTCATTGATTCACAGAACGGACAATAGCTTGTTCAGTTCCAACCCATGTTTATTTTTTTATTTATTTCACCTTTATTTAACCAGGTAGGCAAGTTGAGAACAAGTTATCATTTACAACTGCGACCTGGCCAAGATAAAGCAAAGCAGTTTGACACATACAACAACACAGAGTTACACATGGAGTAAAACAAACATACAGTCAATAATACAGTAGAAAAAAAAACAAATCTATGCACAAAGAGTGTAAATGAGGTAGGATAAGGAAGGTAAGACAATAAATAGGCCATGGTAATTACAATATAGCAATTTAACACTGGAATGGTAAATGTGCAGTAGATGAATGTGCAATGTAGAAAAAACTGGGGTGCAAAGGAACAAGATAAATAAATACATACGGTAGGGGATGAGGTAGTTGGTTGGGCTATTTACAGATGGGCTATAAACAGGTACAGTGGTCTGTGAGCTGCTCTGACAGCTGGTGCTTAAATCTTGTGAGGGAGATAAGTGTCTCCAATTTCAGGGATTTTTGTAGTTCATTCCAGTCATTGGCAGCAGAGAACTGGAAGGAGAGTCGGCCAAAGGAGGAATTGGCTTTGGGGGTGACCAGTGAGATATACCTGCTAGAGCACGTGCTACAGGTTGGTGCTGCTAAGGTGACCAGCGAGCTGAGATAAGGCGGGACTTTACCTAGCAGGGACTTGTAGATGACCTGGAGCCAGTGGATATGGTGACGAGTGTAAAGCGAAGGCCAGCCTACGAGAGCGTACAGGTCGCAGTGGTGGGTGGTATATGGGGCTTTGGTAACAAAACGGATGGCACTGTGATAGACTGCATCCAATTTGTTGAGTAGAGTATTGGAGGCTATTTTGTAAATGACATCACCGAAGTCGAGGATCGGTAGGATGGTCAGTTTTACGAGGGTATGTTTGGCAGCATGAGTGAAGGAAGCTTTGTTGCGAAATAGGAAGCCAATTCTAGATTTAATTTTAGATTGGAGATGTTTGATGTGAGTCTGGAAGGAGAGTTTACAGTCTAACCAGACACCTAGGTATTTGTAGTTGTCCACATAATCTAAGACAGAACCGTCCAGAGTAGTGATGCTGGACGGGGGGACAGGTGCGGGCAGTGATCGGTTGAAGAGCATGCATTTAGTTTTACTTGCGTTTAAGAGCAATTGTAGGCCACGGAAGGAGAGTTGTATGGCATTGAAGCTCGTCTGGAGGGTAGTTAACTTCTTAGGGAGTGGTGGGGCGCTGTGCCTTACCTTTTGTAGAACTTCTGCAGAGGGCTTCCTAAGTGTCCAACGAAGACAATCCATGGGTATTTGGTTAGAAAATGTCATTTATTATATCCATAAATCTCAGTTTGGTTGGCGCCTTGCGTTCAGAAAATCCAACGTGAAGAGAACGCGTTCAACTAAACCTATAAATGTTTCCTCAACAAAACAAAAACCAATTAAAATGCATCCTTAGCTTATCTTTTATGAATAAAAGTGATAATTTTTCACTTGGATGGTCACCTAAACGTTATATAAGTCAAATAAAGTGGACCGCTCAGCCAAACGTGTGCCCAAAAACGTGCAACCGAAATAGAGCTCCTCTCACCAAAACCCCTACCTATTGAACACATTAGTTCCGATTGCTATGAAACTTTATATATACACTGCTGACATCCAGTGGAAGCAATAGGTAGTACATTCAGTGTCCTGATATAAATAGTTTTCAATAGGCACTGTGAGCCATAAGCCACCAGAATGACATTTCCGGATGGAATTTTCTCTGGTTTTTGCCTGCCAAATGAGTTCTGTTACACTCACAGACATTATGTTAACACTTTTGGAAACCGCAGAGTGTTTCCTATCCAATAGTACTAATTATGTGCATATCCTATTTTCTGAGCCTGAGTGGCAAGCATTTTACTTTGGGCACGCCAGACTCTCCAAAACCGTCACCTCTGCTGCCGCTCCCTAAGAAGTTAACACAGTGTCCAAAGAGGGGCCAGAAGTATACAGAATGGTGTCGTCTGCGTAGAGGTGAATCAGAGAATCACCAGCAGCAAGAGCGACATCATTGATGTATACAGAGAAGAGAGTCGGCCCAATAATTGAACCCTGTGGCACCCCCATAGAGACTGCCAAAGGCCCGGACAACAGGCCCTCTGATTTGACACACTGAACTCTATCAGAGAAGTAATTGGTGAAACATGCGAGGCAGTCATTTGAGAAACCAAGGCTGTCGAGTCTGCCGATAAGGATGTGATGATTGGCAGAGTCGAAAGCCTTGGCCAGGTCAATGAAAACGGCTGCACAATAATGTCTCTTATCGATGGCGGTTATGATGTCATTTAGGACCTTGAGCGTGGCTGAGGTGCACCCATGACCAGCCCTGAAACCAGATTGCATAGTAGAGAAGGTACGGTGGGATTCGAAATGGTTGGTAATTTGTTTGTTAACTTGGCTTTCAAAGACCTTAGAAAGGCAGGGTAGGATAGATATAGGTCTGTAGCAGTTTGGGTCAAGAGTGTCATGACCGCAGCTGCTTTCCAGTCTTTGGGAATCTCAGACATCACGAAAGAGAGGTTGAACAGGCTAGTAATAGGGGTTGCAACAATTTCGGCAGATAATTTTTAAAAGAAAGGTTCCAGATTGTCTAGCCCGGCTGATTTGTAGGGGTCCAGATTTCGCAGCTCCTTCAGAACATCAGCTAACTGGATTTGGGAGAAGGACAAATGGGGGAGGCTTTGGCGAGTTACTGAGGGGGGTGCAGGGCTGTTGACCGGGGTAGGGGTAGCCAGGTGGAAAGCATGGCCAGCCGTAGAAAAATGCTTATTGAAATTCTCAATTATTGTGAGTTTATCGGTGGTGACAGCGTTTCCTATCCTCAATGCAGTGGGCAGCTGGGAAGAGTGATAGATCTATGGTCTATTTTGCTATAGAGGTCTGTTTGTGTACCAGATTGTAGAACAAATAACGTTTGATTCAGGATTCTATCCCATTGAAAGCAGTCATTTCACATGAAAGTTGAAAGCACAGAGTAGTTAATAGCTTCAAAAGATTGATACAGGCCTGCAGTGAATGAATGCAGCGAGGTTCTAGCAAGTCAACTACTCCAGACATAAGTTACATATTACTTGTTGAACCGGTCGGTAACATGTGCTTTAATGTTTCTGCCTGTAGACACGGCGCTCTGTGTGGGTTTACCATAATGCTATATATAATGCCCCCATTATCCCTTTCAATAGACCGCTAAGCTCAGAGCTCATATTCCCAAAAGGGAACATTGATTGCAAGCCTGAGGAACTGGCTGCCATGTAGGCAGAGATTAGATAATGTATTGTTCTCCCCTGAAACAATGTACACTATACTACCTTTGATGATAGACAATGACTAGCCGGCTAGGTATTTGTATTGCTGTGGTTCCCGTTGTGTTTGGAATACTAATGTGATGCATTGTTCTCATGCTACTGTATGGTACCACTTAAGACAACTAATTGGTTGCTTAATAAGGTGGCAGAATGTTAAAGGAATGCAAAATTCCAAGAGCAGTGTTTTTCCATCTGTAGCTACAGATGGAAAAGAAATGCAGTAGACTAATGTAATGTGACCTGTTCTTTGGCTCTGGGTTGAGCAGGCAGAGTGAAGTAGAAGCAGACAACAAAAATACATGTTCAAACATTTAATGAATTAAGGCACGGTTTCACAAGTTCACCTTTTCAGCATGGCTCATCTTTTGGCCACTAACACGTTCACAAACCAGGCAACATACCAAAAACACAAAGGAAACAAATCATGGGAGGCAGGCATCGAGTTTTCTTCCCTCCATTACTCCCAGGAACCACCATACCTCTGGACTGCATCACCTCCCATGGGTGGCCACCTAGAACAGAAACAGGGTTTACATACATGCAAACTGTTCTGTTAATTAGTCAGTTGTCCAATGAGAAGGCTTGATGAATTATCATTGGCAATTAGTCACACCTGTGAGCCTGTGACATAAACAGAATCAACTATAATCACTCTCAAACCTGGCACTTCTAAACAGCATCTGGTTAAGTAGTTATTTAGTTGTTATTAAATCCAGATGTATTAAATCCATTCTCCCCCATACATGCAGGAAAGCAGCCACACACGACAGTGAGATCCGCAGTCTGTATGAAGAAATGGAGCAACAAATGAAAAGCGAGAAGGAGCGGCTGCTCCTGCAGGTACATAGAGTTGATTAGTTAGTTTAAATGACTTTTGACCTCTCCCAGCCCTGGACTGTCTCTTAACACCAAACTCTAGACACCTGCTAGAACCCTACCTACTGTATACCCTTGAACAAGGTACTCAATGGACTCAACAAGGTTGTGTTGTGCTGTTTTCCTGTTGTTTAATTTCTCCTATCCTAATGTGCTGTCTCCTCTGGTCTCCTTCAGGACTCGGAGCGTCTCCAGTCTCGTAGTCACGACTTGGAGCACCAGCTGTCCAGCAAGGAGAGAGAGCTGGAGCAGCTCTTCCAGAAACAGAGGAGGGTGAGTGACTCGTGGGTGGGTATAATTTGTGGAATGTTCCAACAGGAATCTGTTCCAAAAACTTTGTTTATAACAAGGTTGCCAACAAACAACGCATACAAAGTTGTATAACAGCAGAATAAGATACTGGGTATGGAGTGGGTTATTTAAATCAGTTTTTCACTCACCATGTTTATTCCAAAAATGTCCAGCCTCACTCTGGTAGCCTATGGACAAACATTAAGAATAAACTACATGGTGAGTTGATGCCTTTTCGACAGGCTTATCCCCCCCTCCCTTCTTGATTTCAGTCTTTGTGTTTTCAGTGCAGATAAAGCAAAATAAAAGACAAAGAAGCTGTGACTATAATAGAATACTTTAATATTTCATGGAGAAATTTGCTTTGAAACAAGGCAAGTAGACAAGGAGAGGAAGTTACTTTTGACTGTTGAGATGCCTCCCGTCATGTCTCCCTAACAATGTTGCACTTTGACCCCCCCCCCAGTTGGATCTCCAGTGTCGCAACCTGAACAGTGAGCAGCAGGAGAGCCGGGTGGAGAATGTCAAGCTGAAGATGACCAACGAGGAACTGAGCAGAGAGCTGGAGAGCACCTGTCAGGAACTGTCCTTGGCCCAGGAACAACTGACCATGCTGCAGGACCAGGCTTCCCGCCTGCACCAGGAGAGCGAGATGTGGGTTAATATTACCACTAGATGTAATGACCAAACACACTCACTCACCTAGGCATCACACTTCCACAAACATTCCATCAGTGGCTAAGGCATGTCACTCCTAGTACAGCTAACATTCACTAGATTACTTTCCAGGTGTGGTTCAGTGAGCTTTGGTGACTGTCTCTCTGCTCAGGGAAATGTACAGAGTCACTGAGGGATTACAGAGAGAGAAACAGAGCCTGATGAAACAACTAGACCTTCTCAGGTAAGTTGCGCACACACACACACATACACCGTATGCATGTTATACATTTAATTTGACAACTTAATGTTTTCTGTCCTTGCAATATCTATCCAGAGAGATGAACAAACATTTAAAAGACGAGAGAGACATATACTGTGCTGTGGTGAGTTCTTGAATCTTGATGTTTTTGGTGATATTGAATGATAAGACCTATTCAAGCCAAAGGCACATTTATTTCCACATTATATGGACATTGACAACAATTTTTATTTCTATTATATTCTATTCTGTTGTATTCTCTTTGCTCTACAGAACCCCAGGAACTCCCTCAAACAGAAGCAGAGAGCAGGCTTGGTCAATCTGTTTGCGGACACCAGCCAGCAGCCGGTTAAAAGGTGAGGTCATTTCCTTTTAGAAGTGCCCTGAACATAATTAACCAGTCTTGTCATGTGTGAAAGGATACTGATTTTATGTCCGTCAGTAACGTGATTCAAATCAACATTGGATTAAAGAGGAGAAACAGAGGATGTGCAATCCAAAAATGTGTTTTTGAGGCCAAGGCACCCAATTAGTCAATTTAATGTAAGGTACTTTACAGCATATATTTGCAATATAATATACTAACAATATATTTTAAATGTATTGACTTCTGCGCTGCTCTTGAAAGTAATGGTAACACCCAGAACCATTGTCAGTTACCATTTATTAATAATGGTCTTTAACGAGAGACTAACATGAAAGTGCCTTGGCAACATGGGACTAAGAAACAATTTTCTTTGATCTGATATCCTCTGTTTCTTCCTCTTGTCTCCAAAGAGCCTCACTCCTCACCAGCAATGGGGGTTCCTATGAGTTCCTTGATGCGCTGCCAGTAGAACACCTTCAAATCTCTTTTGTCTCCTCCCCCTCCTCATCTAGCGAGGACGATGTTGACACCGCTTGTCCACCACGTTCGCCGAAAACCAACTACGGCCTGGCCAACGGCTACCATGACTCGAACACCTCGTCCCCGACCCAAGTGGTTGAGGTGGAGGCGCAGGTGGTGAGGGTGAAGGAGAGGCTCTCCAAGTTCGAGTCAGAGAAGACCCTTGACCCCACCCAGAACGAAAGAGACCGGCATACAGAGTACCAGAGTAAGCCGGAGGTTGGGGAAGACGGGCTGGACGGTCCCCCAGACGGGTGGCCTCTCCGTCGGGTTATCTCCATCGAGGAGGACCACCTTCCCCACCTGCTTCATGGAGGACTCCAGCCCCTGCTGCACCAGCTCAGTGAGAAAGACGACGAGGAGCAGGAGAAGGAAGATCTGGAGAGTAGTATCCTCTTCGCCCCTGTTCCTCTATCCGTCCCTGTCACGACAGTGTCCCCCTTCAAACACGAAGGTAGTTTCAGCAGAATCAGAAATGCCCCCTTGTCACCTCGAGGACAGCCCGTCGGCAAGGAGACCCAACATGTGAGCAAATCTCTATTCATGTATTGTATTTCAATTCACTTTGGAATGACTGAGTTAGAATGAAGTTGACCCCAACCCTGCAAGGGGTGGAAGACCCTGCTGTAGTAGGACATTACCTATTAAGATCAAATCTGTTGTGATTGTGTTAAGCATCTGAACTAAAACCCTTCATCTGAGTGATCAACAACATTTCCAAAGAAGCTCTTCAATATGCAATCAATTGAAAATATCATTCTGTTGACCTCTTTCTCTGCCTATCCCTCCAGAGGGTGAAGGAGGGGGCCGTGCCTGCCCCGGACCGCCTGTTTAAGGTGGTTCTGGTGGGCAACTCCAGCGTGGGCAAGACTTCCCTGCTGCGCACCTTCTGTGATGGCCGCTTCCACCCCTCCAGCTCCGCTACTGTGGGTGAGAACCGACAACACATTACTGTGCACCACTGGTGTCACTTGTGCATTCACCTTGTGTTAAGGTGGTGTGTGTGCACGTTCTTATGCGTGTGTGAGTAACTATCCGAAGATTGAAGGGCAAAGCAGCATCACATGAAAGGGCTTGTAAAGTCACACTCCTTGTCTATGAACCCCCGGTACGCATTGTACCACCGCAGATTATGTCACATCGAATCAATTTAATTCTCCTCTGAATCCCCTTGGTTCCCCCTTTATAGGATAGCTTGTTTGATTTCACCGCTTTGACTGTGAAAGACAACCTAAGCACCAAGCTTGATGAATAGCTCAACTACCCCCTCTAGTGTTCATTCATGAAATGAAGTTACGCTACAGTATATTATTGCTGTGTATTCCTCTTAGTACCCTAATAACCAGTCTGAGGGCTATTCCTGACAGGTATTGACTACAGTGTGAAGACTCTAATGTTGGACAACACCCAGGTAGCCATGCAGCTGTGGGACACGGCCGGGCAGGAGAGGTGAGTGGCCACGGACCAGTGGAAATAGTACTGCCGAAACCTCACCAATAGATACCAGTAGCTAAGAAAACAACGTGTTATTTTTGCCTGGATGCTAGTCTGAGAATGTGACTTAAATGACAACAAAGCAACGTTCTCAGGTTGGCGTTTGGCACTTTGGCAAAATAAACAAGGTTCCATTTTGTCCAGTTGTGACTGTGTGTTGGCTACAGGTACCGCAGCATCACCAAGCAGTTCTTCCGTAAGGCGGACGGCGTGGTGGTCATGTACGACGTCACGCTGCTGGACAGCTTCAAGGCTGTGCGACCCTGGCTCATCAACGTCCAGGTCAGCTCACATTTGGCCTTTGGCCAGACAGGACATGACAAATAATTGTCTGTTCTACAGTTTATTTCTATCTGAATGTTTTAAGCAGACGCCTGACCTTTCATTGACCTCTGTTTTCCCAGGAAGCTGCGGGAGAGGGCATTCCCATTCTGCTCCTGGGCAACAAGATGGACGTGACGTCCGAGAGGGAGGTACCACTTAAAGATGCAGAGACTCTGGCCCATGTGAGTTCTCCGTTTAGGGACTCCTAAGTTTCATCCTATAGCATAATATGACAATCTCAAGAACTGAACGACCAAAGCAGTGGGGGAAATCTGTTCACTGTCTATAAATATGGACGAGACCTCTCATAGCTCCTGTAACCGTAAAAGCCTTGGTTTCATGGATGTTAACATTAGAAGCCTCCTCCCTAAGTTTGTTTTATTCACTGCTTTAGCACACTCTGCCAACCCGGATGTCCTAGCCGTGTCTGAATCCTGGCTTAGGAAGACCTCCAAAAACTCTGAAATCTCCATCCCTAACTATAACATTTTCCGACAAGATAGACCTACCAAAGGGGGAAGTGTTGCAATCTACTGCAGAGATAGACAGAACTCTGCAGGCTTACTATCCAGGTCTGTGTCCAAACAATTTGAGCTTCTACTCTTAAAAATCCACCTTTCCAGAAACAAGCCTCTCACCGTTGCCTCTTGCTATAGACCACCCTCTGCCCCCAGCTGTGCCGTAGACAACATATGTGAATTGATTGCCCCCCATCTATCTTCAGAGCTCGTGCTGCTAGGTGACCTAAACTGGGACATGCTTAACACCCCGGCCATCCTACAATCCAAGCTTGATGCCCTCAACCTCACACAAATTATCAAGGAACCTACCAGATACAACCATACATCTGTGAACATGGGCACCCTCATAGATATCATCATGACCAACTTGCCCTCCAAATACACCTCTGCTGTCTTCAACCAGGATTTCAGCGATCACTGCCTCATTGCCTGCATCCGTAATGGGCCTGCAGTCAAACGACCTCCCCTCATCACTGTCAAACGCTCCCTAAAACACTTCAGCGAGCAGGCCTTTCTAATCGACCTGGCCCGGGTATCCTGGAAGGATATTGATCTCATCCCGTCAGTAGAGGATGCCTGGTTATTCTTTAAAAGTGCCTTCCTCACCATCTTAAATAAGCATGCCCCATTCAAAAAATTTAGAACGAGGAACAGATATAGCCCTTGGTTCTCTCCAGACCTGACTGCCCTTGACCAGCACAAAAACATCCTGTGGCATTCTGCACTAGCATCGAATAGCCCTCGTGATATGCAACTTTTCAGGGAAGTTAGGAATCAATATACACAGGCAGTTGGGAAAGCTAAGGCTAGCTTTTTCAAGCAGAAATTTGCATCCTGTAGCACAAACTCAAAGGTTCTGGGACACTGTAAAGTCCATGGAGAATAAGAGCACCTCCTCCCAGCTGCCCACTGCACTTAGGTTAGGAAACACTGTCACCACTGATAAATCCACGATAATTGAGAATTTCAATAAGCATTTTTCTGCGGCTGGCCATGCTTTCCACCTGGCTACCCCCACCCCGATCAGCAGCCCTCCACCCCCCACAGCAACTCGCCCAAGCCTCCCCCATTTCTCCTTCACCCAAATCCAGACAGCTGATGTTCTGAAAGAGCTGCAAAATCTGGACCCCTACAAATCAGCCGGGCTAATTTCTCTTTCTAAAATTATCTGCCGAAATTGTTGCAACCCCTATTACTAGCCTGTTCAACCTCTTTCGTATCGTCTGAGATTCCCAAAGATTTGAAAGCTGCCGCGGTCATCCCCCTCTTCAAAGGGGGAGACACTCTAGATCCAAACTGCTACAGACTTATATCTATCCTACCCTGCCTTTCTAAGGTCTTCGAAAGCCAAGTTAACAAACAGATCACCGACCATTTCGAATCCCACCGTACCTTCTCCGCTATGCAATCTGGTTTCAGAGCTGGCCATGGGTGCACCTCAGCCACGCTCAAGGTCCTAAATGACATCATTAACCGCCATCGATAAGAGACATTACTGTGCAGCTGTATTCATTGACCTGGCCAAGGCTTTCGACTCTGCCAATCACCACATCCTTATCGGCAGACTCGACAGCCTTGGTTTCTCAAATGATTGCTACTTCTCTGATAGAGTTCAGTGTGTCAAATCGGAGGGCCTGTTGTCCGGACTTCTGGCAGTCTCTATGGGGGTGCCACAGGGTTCAATTATTGGGCCGACTCTCTTCTCTGTATACATCAATGATGTCGCTCTTGCTGCTGGTGATTCTCTGATTCACCTCTACGCAGACGACACCATTCTGTATACCTCTGGCCCTTCTTTGGACACTGTGTTGACTAACCTCCAGACGAGCTTCAATGCTATACAACTCTCCTTCCATGGCCTCCAAATGCTCTTAAATGCAAGTAAAACTAAATGCATGCTCTTCAACCGATTGCTGCCCGCCCGTCCAGCATCACTACTCTGGACGATTCTGATTTAGAATATGTGGACAACTACAAATACCTAGGTGTCTGGTTAGACTGTAAATTCTCCTTCCAGACTCACATTAGCATCTCCAATCCAAAATTAAGTCTAGAATCGGCTTCCTATTTTGCAACAAAGCATCCTTCACTCATGCTGCCAACAAACATACCCTGGTAAAACCATCCTACCGATCCTCGACTTCGGTGATGTCATTTACAAAATAGCCTCCAACACTCTACTCAACAAATTGGATGCAGTCTTATCACAGTGCCATCCGTTCTGTCACCAAAGCCCTATATACTACCCACCACTGCGACCTGTACACTCTCATTGGCTGGCCCTCGCTTCATACTCGTCGCCAATCCCACTGGCTCCAGGTCATCTACAAGTCTCTGCTAGGTAAAGCCCCGCCTTATCTCAGCTCACTGGTCACCAAAGCAGCACCCACCCGTAGCACGCGCTCCAGCAGGTATATTTCACTGGTCACCCCCAAAGCCAATTCTTCATTTGGCCGCCTTTCCTTACAGTTCTCTGCTGCCAATGACTGGAACGAACTGCAAAAATCACTGAAGCTGGAGACTCTCCCTCTCTAGCTTTAAGCACCAGCTGTCAGAGCAGCTCACAGATCACTGCACCTGTACATAGCCCATCTGTAAATAGCCCATCCAACTACCTCATCCCCATACTATATTTATTTATTTATTTATCTTGCTCCTTTGCACCCCAGTAGCTCGACTTGCACATTCATCTTCTGCACATCTACCATTCCAGTGTTTAATTTCTTTGCCACCATGGCCTATTTATTGCCTTACCTTCCTTATCCTACCTCATTTGCACTCTTTGTGTATAGATTAGTTTTTTTTTCTACTGTATTATTGACTGTATGTTTGTTTATTCCATGTGTAACTCTGTTGTATGTGTCGAACTGCTTTGCTTTCTTGGCCAGGTTGCAATTGCAAATGAGAACTTGTTCTCAACTAGCCTACCTGGTTAAAAAAGGTGAAATAATATAAAAAATAAATTAAATAGCTGTCACTATTGCCAACTGTAGGTCCTCTACAGATGCCATATCTTAATTTCACCATCCTGTTGCAGGAATTTTCTTGCACAGCAGGAAATGCAAACTTGTAGCATATTCAAGGTTTAAAAAAGCTTCTAAAGTTTGTAATTTCCACGTAAAAATGTTTGACTTGCCAGCAGCATACCATCGTGCATCATACTGCTAGCTTGCCTCTGTAGCTAAGCAGGGTCGGTCCTAGTCAGTCCCTGGATGAGAGACTACATGCTAATGGAGGTGGTGTTGGAGGGCCAGTAGCTGGCACCCCTATTTTTTTTTTTAAATAAAAATATTTTTTTTTATGTAAAGTTGTCCATTAATTATAATCCACATTTCCTGTTGCTGTAGGATTATTTTCCAACCTGGCTCAAATGAACATCCTACAACCGTAGCTAAGTGACAACCAGTGACCTGAGTCTCTTCTCCCCTGTAGGACACCCGTGTGATATTCTATGAGGTCAGTGTTTACACCGGCTACAACGTCACAGAGGCCATGATCCACCTGGCTAGGTAAGGAAGGGAGAGGGACAGCCCCTAGGTATCCAGATCTGAATGAATTGGACAGGTATAAACTATGTTAGTGTTCCCACCTCCCCCTCTGATTAATTAGAATAGGGATTTTGTATGGCTGTTAATCCTTTCAGATGAACTCAAATCTCCAGAGGTTAGGAATCAATTTGGGGATGGTGTGTGACAAGTCAATGCATCTGTCTGTGTGTCCAGAGTGCTGAAAGAGCAGGAGGATTGGGTGAGAGACACGTTTGTCTTACTGGAGGCCCAGCCCATCAAGAAGGCGGCCTGCTGCAAGTAAAGACACTGACAGGAGAGAGCGCATTTGGAATGGTTGGAGACTCCTGATAACAAGTGAAGGAACTCTTCAATCTAACTCCTTCTCTGTGCTCTCGGAGCCAAATCCTAACTTGGTGTGCATTTGTTAATCAATGTCTCAAGTTAGGACGGCCCTTCTTTCAGTACCTGTTTTGTTAAAGGCAAAGAGCCCAGTTGAGCTGGATCATAGTGGATTTAGCGCTAGTCTACATTACAACCCTTTTTCTGTGTTTGAACCTCCCGACTGTTATGAGCAATAGACATGTGTTCTACTGTAGAACTAATGGTATATTTTGTCAATAAAAAAAAATGGATCAATCATTTCAATGTGTAGAATTAATGTTTTTCTTTAGTTGTGATTATGTTACTAATCAAAACACAGAATGGATATGTAAATAAGAGCTTGATTAAGTTAATGTCTGTTACAACATAAGCACAAAAAATGATTGTCATAAATTGATTCAAATACTGATGTGTAATCTAATTAAATATTTGATTATTTCCCAATAATTCTAATTGTCCTTTATTTGTTCATCACTCCTACACCACACCCCAAAATCAAAATGGCAAAATAACTTCTCCAACTGGAGATGGAAGACAAAATACATTTCTCACAAGTTTCTATCTCAAATGATCAAATCATGACACCTGAAATCAACCAAGAACAAAAAGCTAAACATGCAAATAATTTACCAGTACTGAATACCAACAAAATATACCTAACTTGAACAAACACTGAATGACTTTCCTGTTACAAACTCTTAGGTTCTGCATTCGTTGAACTCCAAGACATCGGTGAAACAGAGGTGTAGTCTGTCTGTTTTCCTTGATAAAAGACATGCTCAGTTTGTCCTTAAAGTGCCTCTGGTCCGGCATCTAAAATCCCTCTAACTCCTTTAGATCTAGTACTAATAACATTGAAACTCAACCTGAATAAAATAACAAATCAAGTTCATCAGGGATATTACATTCTCAGGGCAGCTTTAAAAATGTGGCAGGTGATGGCACTATTGCTTCGAAATGGCTTGTTCTTATGACATCACTTAGGTGCTGGAACGCTGTCATCCAATCAGATGCGTATCGTGTCCCCCTTGGACCAATAAGAGGGCCTGTTGGAGAGCCTGTGCCCTCCCATTCGAGATGTGTTCAATAGGGGTCTGAGGAGGGTGATATCGCCCTTTGCTGGTCAGCTAGCGCATCTTGTAGTCGTGGGAAATGGCCGCATCGCACAGCTGTCCTTTAAAGTCCAACTCAAAGGTGAACTCCAGGTCCCGCTGGAATACAAGAGAAGACTCTTCAGTCCACCTATAACCATTTGACAGTATCGTGTCGACCCCAATCATAGGTGCTGCCTCTGGTATTTTCTTTTCACATTGTCCTACAATTTCAGCAACTATGGATGTGTAACCAGGCCAGCACAGCATGGCTCGGCTTAGTAGTGTGAAAAGGGTATTTGAGAAGGACACAACAGTGGGGATATTTAGCCCTTTTGAATGCTTTGAAAATACATCCTTCTTTCCTCCCTCCATTTAAAGTAGTCACTGACCTACAGTTGAAGTCGGAAGTTTACATACACCTTAGCCAAATACATTTAAACTGATATTTAATCCTAGTAAAAATTCCCTGTCTTAGGTCAGTTAGGATCACCACTTTATTTTAAGAATGTGAAATGTCAGAATAATAGTAGAGAGAATGATTTACTTCAGCTTGTATTTCTTTCATCACATTCCCAGTGGGTCAGAAGTTCACATACACTCAATTAGTATTTGGTAGCGTTGCCTTTAAATTGTTTAACTTGGGTCAAACGTTTCGGGTAGCCTTCCACAAGCTTCCCACAATAAGTTGGGTGAATTTTGGCCCATTCCTCCTGACAGAGCTGGTGTAACTGAGTCAGGTTTGTAGGCCTCCTTGCTCGCACACACCTTTTCAGTTCTGCACAAATTTTCTATAGGATTGAGGTCAGGGCTTTGTGATGGCCACTCCAATACCTTGA
Organism: Hucho hucho; assembly: GCA_003317085.1. Taxonomy (NCBI): domain Eukaryota; kingdom Metazoa; phylum Chordata; class Actinopteri; order Salmoniformes; family Salmonidae; genus Hucho; species Hucho hucho. Next base: position 10,685 of record QNTS01008672.1, on the reverse strand, counting down.
CTTTGTTGTCCTTAAGCCATTTTGCCACAACTTTGGAAGTATGCTTGGGGTCATTGTCCATTTGGAAGACCCATTTGCGACCAAGCTTTAACTTCCTGACTGATGTCTTGAGATGTTGCTTCAATATATCAACATAATTTTCCTTCCTCATGATGCCATCTATTTTGTGAAGTACACCAGTCCCTCCTGCAGCAAAGCACCCCCACAACATGATGCTGCCACCCCCGTGCTTCACGGTTGGGATGGTGTTCTTCGGCTTGCAAGCCTCCCCCTTTTTTCCTCCAAACATAACGATGGTCATTTTGGCCAAACAGTTCTATTTTTGTTTCATCAGACCAGAGGACATTTCTCCAAAAAGTACGATCTTTGTCCCCATGTGCAGTTGCAAACCGTAGTCTGGCTTTTTTATGGCGGTTTTGGAGCAGTGGCTTCTTCCTTGCTGAGAGGCCTTTCAGGTTATGTTGATATAGGACTCGTTTTACTGTGGATATAGATACTTTTGTACCCATTTCCTCCAGCATCTTCACATGGTCCTTTGCTGTTGTTCTGGGATTGATTTGCACTTTTCGCACCAAAGTACGTTCATCTCTAGGAGACGGAGCGGTATGACAGCTGTGTGGTCCCATGGTGGTTATACTTGGCTGATTTCTTTAGATTTTCCCATGATGTCAAGCAAAGAGGCACTGAGTTTGAAGGTAGGCCTTGAAATACATCCACAGGTACACGTCCAATTGATTCAAATGATGTCAATTAGCCTATCAGAAGCTTCTAAAGCCATGACATCATTTTCTGGAATTTTCCAAGCTGTTTAAAGGCAGAGTCAACTTAGTGTATGTAAACTTCTGACCCACTGGAATTGTGATACAGTGAATTATGAGTGAAATAATCTGTCTGTAAACAATTGTTGGAAAAATTACTTGTCATGCACAAAGTAGATGTCCTAACCGACTTGCCAAAACTATAGTTTGTTAACAATACATTTGTGGAGTGGTTGAAAAACAAGTTTTAATGACTCCAACCTAAGTGTATGTAAACTTCCAACTTCAACTGTATATAAGGTTGGATAAGTGATGGCAAGTTTCCCACCGTACTACTTTCACCAAACCAAACCTCTCCGATCTGTGAATACTTCAAATAAGGGAAGATGGGAGGATGCATTTGTAGAGTTTTAACAGTTAAAGTCAGTGGGTAGTACAGCAATAGGATGGCAGTTTTGCAGCGTCTGAGCTAATACTCATATAGGGCTTCACTCTTAGAAAGACATTCAGAGATCATGTTAAAGACTTGACATCTATAGTCAGGAGTCATTGGCTGGACTATAGGAAAACAGCATTTTATTCTATGCTGGCCTGGAGTGAGCTGCAGTTCTAGTACAGCGTAACTCTATTCTCACCACGTTCTTTTCGTTGGGCTTGACTGCGATGCTGCCCAGTATCTCCTCTCCTTTCCTCACAGTCAGGTAGTCCTCCAGGTAAAACACTGTCTGCTTCCAGTGGGTACTGGCGGCGTCAGGAGCTGGCCATGGGAGAGAGGGGGAGGGATAGGAGGAGGGGAACAAGAGAGGAGGGGGAGATGAAAGAGAGGGGGAGGAATAGGAGGGGAACAAGAGAAGAGGAGGAGGGAAACGAGAACAGGAGGGGGAGATGGAAGAGAGGGGAGGAATAGGAGGAGGGGAACAAGAGAGGGGGAGGAATAGGGGGAGGGGAACAAGAGAGGGGGAGGAATAGGAGGAGGGAAACAAGAGAGAGAAGGAGGCGGAGATGGAGAGAGGATTAGGAGAAAATGAATACGGTATTGAGAGACATAGGGGAGATCTCAATTGCATACACCTTGCGTCCTTTCTCCTTGTCTCCTTCTCATCACCCATTAGATAAGAAAGCCAGAGGTCCGGATAGGTCTGACCTATCCTCCAAAGGGTTTTGAGAAGGAGAGAGGACGCGATGAGTATGCAATTGAGATCTTCACAGAGATGGTGGAGAGTGAAATAATCAGAAGGAGAGGGAGACAGAAAAAGTACAATTTTTAACCTGTGCAGTTCCACTTAACACCACTAGAGGAGGTCAAGAGCTGAGAACCCAAGTAAACTTGTCATTACAGGAAACAGCAAAGGATGTTATTACTACATGCTTTTATGTCTAACAGTACCTTTTGATCATCAGCCTCAAACCTACACCTCACAATAATATCGCCCTCCCCTTGTCAAAACCTTGATGAATTAAAATGCCAAAAAATGTGCTGTGCTTCCACAATCTTCCAAACAAAACCAAAGGATCATTGCCAGAGACAAGAATCTCCGCAACTACAGGTATGAGAACAGTTTTTCACCATGGCTTATTTGTACAAGTGCTACAATTGACTGATTTACGCAAAATGATTGATGTCTGTTTGAAATTATAACCTAGACAGGACCCAGAAACTGAACACAGTGGTTCTCTCCCTGTAAAAGAAATCTAGCGGCTTCAGGTTCCAGACCTTATAACAAGTGGCTTGTGTGGAAGACATGTAACTTATATTGTCATACACCTCATTTCAAAGTACCTAGCGTTTAGTGTACGTGAATGTGGTCACATCGCGGGTTATGTTCATTAGTGCACACCGTAGAAAAACGTTTTTGCAACAGAAAACAAAAGTAGGTATTTCTAATTGGACTAGTTTAGGTGGTCCTTCCCTGTTTCAGTCTGTTTTATGACTCTTGGTGCCAAATGAACACAACCCATATGTGTGTGGTGAGGTCTAACCGGTAGAGAAGCCAGTCTTCTTATGACACTTGGTGAACTCGATGTTGAAGTAGGTGACCATGGCATGGACATAGTCGTTCCTCTGGATCTGCAGGCAGAAGGCCGTGGTGAAAGACAGGTCCTCAGGCTTCACCGTGTAGATGTCCACTTCCTGGGTCATAGGTTACAAGGGAAATATGGTACAGGGTGACATACATCGGAAGAAAGATATCTCTCTCTCTCACCTCTCTCCATCTCTCACACACACACACATACACTTCTCCTTTCTCCTCTATTTCAACATATCTCTCTCTCTCCTTACATCTATCACTCCCTCATACATAAAAGCACTGTCAGACATACACAAATGCACATCTCTCAAACACACGTCTTTGGCTCCATTCTGCCTCTTCAACCTCATTATCTATGAGATGATATTAGATTGTTGAGAAGCTTCATGACATGCTTTCTGATCCAGTGCTTTTTTCTCACTCATTTAGGGCTCATCATCATTCTTGGCTGGTAGTCTCTCTGTGACACTTCAATTTGGGAATGCCATTTTTGAAGTCTGTCTGGATTCATGCAGTAAATAATAACAAGTGTGTATTATACACAAGTGTGATTTCGATTTTTTGTTGTTGTTGCATATCCCAACTCCCCCTGAGAGTGGGGTCACGGCCAGGGTCAGCCATTATCACGCACGCACGCACGCACACACACACACACACACACACACACACACACACACACACACACACACAGACCTTGACTAGGCAGGAGTTGGTCACCACCTGTTTGGGGTCCACCACGTCCACCAGGGGCTCTCTCATGGCCACGTTACGAATGCAGGTCATGTCAAAACCGTACACGTTCTCCCACCCTGAATAGACACACACACACATACGAGTAAACCTGGTACACTCTGTGTCTGAAGTGGTGGTCATCACACTCTCTCTCTCTCTCTCTCTCTCTCTCTCTCTCTCTCTCTCTCTAAGTGTTGGTCATCACACAGACTCTCTCTCTCAGTGGTGGTCATCACACAAACTCTCTCTCTCTGTGTCTCTCTGTGTCGCTCTGTGTCTCTCTGTGTCTCTCTCTCTCTCTCTCTCTCTCAGTGGTGGTCATCACACAGACTCTATTGGCACTGTGTTGGATTGGAAGACTGTCTCAAGTTTTAGATTGAGATTTAACTGTTATTCTCTATTTGCTGCCTAGGATCGATAACTAGCTTCAGAAACAGTGGAAAGATAGCACAGCTCTACAGTTGCCAAAAACGTGGGCTCAGTCCTTCCACCCTCCCTTAGTGTGTCTATCTGGTGTTCCTCTAGTGAGAGACTGGGGCCTTAAATACTCTTCTACTATGTCTGGCAGCCTTGTATTATAGGTCTACTTCAGTTAGGGTTAAGAACAGAGCAGACAGGCTCGGCCTCGCTTCCATCCATCCCTCCGCTATACAGCTCTCTGTCTAGTCCAACCCAGAGGCTGGAGGAGAGAGCCTACTGGAAGAGGGAGAGAATAGGATACCTCCAGCATACATACAGTATACACACAGTAGTTAAGAAATGGAGACGGAAGGATGTTCTCACAGTGTATCTTGAAGTCCTTGTACTGCCTGTCCTCGATGGCCACCACATACAGGGCAGCCCTGTCAGGAAACATCAGGCCTCCAGGCTTCTGAATGTGAAAGGAGACACCAACATACATTTAGTTGAGATACACCTCATAGAGAATAGAGGCATCCTACAGTCACATGCATTGTCTGCACACCTGGTATCCTGTATGTAACATTAGCTCATACCCGGTCTAAAACCCTGAAGCAGCAACACTGGTTACAAACCAGATCGTCCTCTTGCTGGACGCTATAAGTAGGACCTTTGTCGATATGTGGATGCACACACACACGCACAAGCGTACATGCACACACACATCGTTGCACACATGCATGCATGCATGTACAGGTGTAGGATCTTCATTTGATCTATATTGTCACATGCAAATTATCCTGCAGCAACAGGATTTGTACGTTTAGTCCATAATGTTACGTGATTGGTGGTTAGGCTATTAGTTGGCCAAAAGTTGGCTACATGAAAAGTGCAATACTGTTAATATAACCGTGTGATAGTGTGGGTTTTCAGTGAATTTATGTAAATCTTCAAAGCTCATCTGCATTTCCTGAGGTGCAAGAAAATTCCTACACCTGTATGCTCTCTCTGCCTCTGTGTCTCTGTGTCTCTCTCTCTCTCTCTCTCTCTCACACACACACGCACGCACGCACGCACGCACACACACACACACACACACACACACACACACACACACACACACACACACACACTCACACCCAATACACAAAAACACACACTTACTAGCCATTTGTCCCTGGCGAAGATGACCGTATTGAGCATAGACTCGTAGAAGAGACAGTAGCCCATCCACTCTGAGATGATGATGTCTACCTTCTCCACTGGCAGTTCCACCTCCTCCACCTTCCCATTGAAGATGGTGATGACTGAAGGACAAGACACAGAATGTCACTCACAACACACATTCCACTACACTAAACACTCCAATATACTAAACACTCTACTATACCAAACACTCTACTATACCAAAAACTCCACTATACTAAACACTCCACTATACTAAACACTCCACTATACTAAACACCCTACTATACTAAACAATCCACAACACTAAACACTCTACTATACTAAACACTCCACTATACTAAACACTCCACTA
>QNTS01008670.1:0-13805 GCA_003317085.1 Hucho hucho | reverse complement strand
CTCTGTCTTCTCTGTGGTAGGTATAACCCTTGTCCCTGTCTTCTCTGTGGTAGGTATAACCCCTTGTCTCTGTCTTCTCTGTGGTAGGTATAACCCCTGTCTCTGTCTTCTCTGTGGTAGGTATAACCCCTGTCTCTGTCTTCTCTATGGTAGGTATAACCCCTGTCTCGGTCTTCTCTGTGGTAGGTATAACCCCTGTCTCTGTCTTCTCTGTGGTAGGTATAACCCCTGTTTCTGTCTTCTCTGTGGTAGGTATAACCGCTGTCTGTGGCTGACTGCTATGAATGGGATATTATATTTATTTTATATTATATACTCCTGTGGTTGTGTTTATGTTTTCTCTCTCTGGGTGGTGAATTACTATAATGGGATATAAAGTATGTATTAGTATTTATTAAGGATCCCAATTAGTTCCACATTTTAATGGACCTATATGTTTTCAAATAAATGCAATTTTTCTGGCCTGCAAATAGATTTTGACAAACAAATCAGTCATAAAAACAATCTGTACAGCCCTCGAGCTGAGGTGGCGTTTCAGTCATGGTAACCTTAACCCCTGCGTCCATCCCTACCTGTCCCTCCCTCTGTCCTTATATCCCTCCCACCCTCCATCCATAGCTCCATCCTTCCTTGACCCCCCCCCCCCCAGATATCGTATCAAGCTGGACAGTGATGCTAAGCAGTACGGGGGACATGGGCGACTGGACACAGACACAGAGTTCTTCACCGAACAGGAACCATTTAAAGGTGTCAACGACCAATGGCGGCCACACTCTTTGAAGGTAGGCTACAGTACCGCTGTGTGAGTGTTGGGTCCAAGTAGGTTCCTCTGCAGCCCCTGTATGCTTCAACTCTGCTTCATCCACTTTTTGGAAATTTGCGGAGCTTTGTTGGCAGAGGCAGGTTGTGGCATACGCACATACAAACAGACAGACACACACACACATCTTATAAAAGAAAGGTAGTGTCATTATAATCTCACACAGAATATGCAGTTTCTGCTGCCAATTACTGTCATTCTCTCCTCTGTCTTTCTCTCTCTCTCAAATTCAAATTCAAATTCAAGATGCTTTATTGGCATGAAAAACATTGTGTCAATATTGCCAAAGCAACAATGTATACAATATACATTGTAATAAAATGATAAACAATAACAAATAATAATATAAAATGGTAGTAAATAATAGTACAAAATTAAATACAAAAATAATAACAATAAATTGGTAACAGTCAATAGTAGAAATGTAATAAATCTCTCTCTCTCTGTCTCTCTCTCGCTCTGGCGTTCTCTCTTTCTTTTCTCTCTCGCTCTGGCTCAAAATTGGGTTTGTTTTCAAATTCTTTGTGGGTCTGTGTAATCTGAGGGAAATATGGTCATACATTTGGCAGGAGGTTAGGAAGTGCAGCTCAGTTTCCACCTTATTTTGTGGGCAGTGTGCACATAGCCTGTCTTCTCTTGAGAGCCAGGTCTGCCTACGGCGGCCTTTCTCAATAGCAAGGCTATGCTCACTGAGTCTCTACATAGTCAAATCTTTCCTTAAGTTTGGGTCAGTCACAGTAGTCCGGTATTCTGCCACTGTGTACTCTCTGTTTAGGGCCAAACAGCATTCTAGTTTGCTCTGTTTTTTTGTTAATTCTTTCCAATGTGTTAAGTAATTACCTTTTTGTTTTCTCATGATTTGGTTTAGTCTAATTGTGTTACTGTCCTGGGGCTCTGTTTGTGAACATTTAACGGCTCTTTTCAGGATATGATCATTAGCAGGTATCGGCCTAATTCTGCTATGCATGCATTATTTGGTGTTTTACGTTGTACACTGAGGATATTTTTGCAGAATCTCAATTTGGTGTTTGTCCCATTTTGTGAATTCTTGTTTGGTGAGCAGAACCCCAGACCTCTAAACTATGAAGGGCAATGGGTTCTATAGCTCATTCAAGTATTTTTAGCCAGATCCTAATTGGTATGTCGAATTTTATGTTCCTTTTGATGGCACAGAAGGCCCTTCTTGCCTTGTCTCTCAGATTGTTCACAGCTTATTTTATTTATTTAACTAGGCAAGTCAGTTAAGAACAAATGTTTATTTACAATGACGGCGTACAACGTCCAAACCCGGACGACGCTGGACCAAGTGTGCAACGCCCCAATCACAGCCGGTTGTGATAAAGCCTGGATTCGAACCAGGGACTGTAGTGACGCCTCTAGCACTGAGATGCAGTGCCTTAGACCGCTGCGCCACTCGGGAGTTACCTGTGGCGCTGATGTTTAGGCCGAGGTATGTATAGTTTTTTGTGTGCTCTAGGGCAAAGAGATATGAGATTTACTGTAAGGGCCCAGGTCTGACAGAATCTGTGCAGAAGATCTAGGTGCTGCTGTAGGCCCTCCTTGGTTGGTGACAGAAGCACCAGATCATCAGAAAACAGTAGACATTTGACTTCAGATTGTAGTAGGTTGAGGCCAGGTGCTGCAGACTGTTCTAGTGCCCTGGCCAATTCGTTGATATATATGTTGAAGAGGGTGGGGCTTAAGCTGCATCCCTGTCTCACCCCACGGCCCTGTGGGAAGAAATGTGTGTGTTTTTTGCCAATTTTATAATATTATAATGTTGTATGTTTTTCCCCCTACACCACTTTCCATAAATTTGTATAGCAGACCCTCATGCCAAATTGAGTCAAAGGCTTTTTTGAAATCAACAAAGCATGAGAAGACTTTACCTTTGTTTTGGTTTGTTTGTTTGTCAATTAGGGTGTGCATGGTGAATACGTGGTCTGTTGTACGATAATTTGGTAAAAAGACAATTTGACATTTGCTCAGTACATTGTTTTCACTGAGGAAATGTACGAGTCTGCTGTTAATGATAATGCAGAGGATTTCCCCAAGGTGATCAGTCCTTGGTTCCAAATATTGGGGAATATGCCAGAGTTGAGGATGATGTTTAAGTATAGCCAATTGTGGTCTGTATATTTGATCATTTCATTGAGGATACCATCAACCCCACAGGCCTTTTTGGGTTGGATGGTTTGTACTTTGTCCTGTAGTTCATTCAATGTAATTGGAGAATCCAGTGGGTTCTGGTAGTGTTTAATAGTTGATTCTAAGATTTGTATTTGATCATGTATATGTTTTTGCGCTTTGTTCTTTGTTATAGAGCCAAACAGATTGGAGAAGTGGTTTATCCATACATCTCTGTTTTGGATAGATAACTGTTCGTGTTGTTGTTTGTTTAGAGTTTTCCAATTTTCCCAGAAGTGGTTAGATTCTATGGATTCTTCAATTACATTGAGCTGATTTTCTGTTGTTCCTTCTTCTTCCGTAGTGTATTTCTGTATTGTTTTAGTGATTCACCATAGTGAAGGCGTAGGTTCAGGTTTTCTGGGTCTCTATGTTTTTGGTCAGACAGGTTTCTCAATTTCTTTCTTAGGTTGTTGTACTCTCTCTCTGCTGGTTCTCTGTCACTGTTTAACCCTGTTCCTAAACTCACTATCTCTCATTCTTTCTCTGTCTCCTACTCTCTCTCTCTCTCTCTCTCTCTCTCTCTCTCTCTCTTAAATTGGCGTGTCATTAGTCATCATGTAGCATATATTCTATACTGAACAAAGTGTTTCATGAGCTAAAATTAAAGATCCCTGAAATGTTCCATAAACACAAAGCTTATTTAAATGTTGTGCACAAATGTGTTTACATCCGTTATTGAGCGTTTCTCCTTTGTCAAGATAATCCATCCACCTGACAGGTGTGGCGTATCAAGAAGCTGATTAAATAGCATGATCATTACACAGGTGCACCTTGTGCTGGGGACAATAAAAGGCCACTCTAAAATGTGCAGTTTTGTCACAAAACACAATGCCACAGATGTCTCAAGTTTTTGAGGGTGTGTGCAATTGGCATGCTGACTACAGGAATGTCCACTAGAGCTGTTGCCAGAGAATGTAATGTTCATTTCTCTACCATAAGCCACCTCCAACGTCGTTTTAGAGAATTTAGCAGTACGTCCAACCGGCCTCACAACTGCAGACCACGTGTAACCACGGCCAGCCCAGGACCTCCACATCCGGCTTCTTCACCTGCGTGAACGTCTGAGACCAGCCACCCGGACAGCTGATGAAACTGAGGAGTAATTATGTCTGTAATAAAGCCCTTTTGTGGGGAAAAAAAAATATTCTGATCGGCTGGGCCTGGCTCTCACAACGATGACACACACACACACAGAGCGTATTTTGAGCTGGATTTCTCCTGCAGCTTCTCAGTTGCGTTCTGGTGTAAAACAAAGAGCTTTTTATAAGCCCATTCACTGCGCTGTAAAACAGTTTTGATGCAGGATTAAAAATATTTAGGCCTGATTGACGTGCGCCATTCACCATTCAAATATCTGTCAGCTACCAGCGTGTCGCCAAGCACTTTACAATGTGAGCTACCTACTTAGTTATTTGAAACCTGAATGTTTTTACTTCATATTATATGAGAATGAAATGAGAATGTACCTGGTAAAATAAGGGTCAAATCCCCCAAAAAATGTGTAGGCAAATCCGACCATGGAAACAATGATTTTATAAAGACTTCATAGGCGGCGAATAAGTTTCCAGTTTGGGGGAAGTTTACAATTTATCCTACCATTCCTACCAATCTACTGACAAATGATGATATTCGTATGCACATGTTCGTGGAACAGTTTCATTTTCAATAATACCATTTCTAAAAATCATTGTGACGGGGTTAATCCTAAAAAAAAATCTGAATTAAATGGTAAATAAAAATCTGAATTAAAAGTCAACCTATGGACACATTGATACACCATGATCCATTGACGCATGCATACTCAGAGATTAGGCCTATGGATTAGGCCTTCTGTCATTCTGAGCACCACGGGTGGATGCCCTAATGGGTTATGGTAAATTTATCAAATGGCACGTAAATAAATTTTAAAAATCCCATTCATGTAGTCCGGCGTCACATTTTCATAACACACACACACAGTCAGACACAGTTAAGGTATTTAAAAATATATATATATTTAACCAGGTAGGCCAGTTGAGAACAAGTTCTCATTTACAACTGCGACCTGGCCAAGATAAAACAAAGCAGTTCGACACATACAACAACACAGTTACACATGGAATAAACACGCGTACAGTCAATAACACAATAGAAAACAAAAGAAAGTCTATATACAGTGTGTGCAGTGTATATCTATAACTGGGCTAATAACTTATTGTTTGCAAATTAATACAAAAATGTAAAGCTGAAATGTCTTAAAGTCAATAAGTATTCAACCTCTTTGTTATGGCAAAATCTAAATCAGTTCAGGAGTAAAAATGTGTTTAACAAGTCACATAATAAGTTGCATGGACTCTCTCTGTGTGTGCAATAATAGTGGTTAACATGATTTATGAATGACTGGCTCATCTCTGTTCCCCACACATGCAGTTGTCTGTAAAGGTCCCTCAGTCGAGCAGTGAAATTCAAACACAGATTCGACCACAAAGACCAGGGAGGTTTTCCAATACTTCGCAAAGAGGGGCTCCTATTGGTAGATGGGTAGAAAAAACTAAAACAGACATTGAATATCCCTTTAAACATGGTGAAGTTATTAATTCATCTTTGGATGGTGTATCAATACACCCAGTCACTACAAAGATACAGGCGTCCTTCCTAACTCAGTTGCCGGAGAGGAAGGAAACTGCTCAGGGATTTCACCATGAAGCCAATGGTGACTTTAAAACAGCTACAGAGTTTAATGGCTGTGATAGGAGAAAACTGAGGATGGGATCAACAACATTGTAGTTACTCCACAATACTAACCTAAATGACAGAGTGAAAAGGAAGGAAGCCTGTACAGAATATAAATATTCCAAAACATGCATCCTGTTTGCAACAAGGCACTGAAGTAATGGTAACACTTTACTTGACACCCAGCATCATAACAAGTCATAACCACAACAGGTGACATAATATGGTCATAACAAGTCATAACCACAGCAGGTGACATAATATGGTCATAACAAGTCAGAACCACAACAGGTGACATAATATGGTCATAACAAGTCATAACCACAACAGGTGACAGAATATGGTCATAACAAGTCATAACCATGTCATATGTCCTAACAGCTGTTAAGTAAAGTGTTACTGAAATAATACTGCATAAAATTGTGGCAAAGTAATTGACTTTTTGTCCTGAATATATGTTTTGGGCAAATCCAAGACAATACATTACTGAGAACCACTCTTGATGTTTTCAAGCATAGTGGTGGCTGCATCATGTCATGGGCAATGTTCCTTGGCAATGTTACTTGAACCTTTCTGTGCAACTTCCAACGCGCGTTTACTGTGAACACTGAGGTTGTACCTGCTTTAAGTGACAGTTTTACTGTCTGAGCAGTCGGGGAAAAAGGGCCTTGGTCAGGGAGGTGACAAAGAACCCGGATGGTCACTCTGACAGAGCTCTAGAATTCCTCTGTGGAGATGGGAGAACCTTCCAGAAGGACAACAATTTATGCAGCACTCCACCATCAGGCCTTTATGATAGAGTGGCCAGACGGAAGCCACTCTTCAGTGAAAGGTGCATGAGAAATAGTATATTACAGTTGTTCAGGTCCCGTTGATAGGATAGTCTCCAACGGAGCTCATCCAGTTTGTTCTCTTGTGACTGTATGTTTGCCGGAGGGTAGAGGCGGTTTATTTGCTCGCCAACGTAGTCTGGCCAAGATGCCTGGCTTGTCTGGCTCTTTTGCTTCCTCTTTCAATCTGGTGGATTATGGCCCGGAATAAGCAGAACGTGTAGAGCTGGTTGAACTCGTTGAAGTAGAAATTGTCATCCAAATCGTCGTTAGCGGTCGCTGTTCTCATGTCCAGAAGCAGTTTCATAGGAAACGATGGTGGAAACATTATGTACAAAAAAAAGTTAAGATCAAAGTAATTAAAAAAATATATATATATCAGCAATCGGCGGGAGCCCGTAAAACAGCTGCTATCCACTACAGCGCCAACTTGTACCCTTCTCTAGAGTTAGTTCTGTATTGACGTTTTTCCTGTTTGACAGCTCGTGTGTGTGGCAGACAGACAGAATCAAGTGTGCCTTGCAAACGGCATAATTCCAGCAGTCTTACTAAATCATGATTTATTTACCGCAGCGTGGCTTCAAAGACCAACGTGTCCTTTTTATTTTGTGTTCATCTCCTCCCTCAATCCCTCAATTCCTCAATCCCTCAATCCCTCAATTCCTTGGCAGGCGTAAAGAATACTTTCACAACATAAATGAAAGTGTATCTCTGTGTAGTTCTGTAGAACTTGAATGTGTAGTTCTGTAGAGCTTGAATGTGTAGTTCTGTAGAGCTTGAATGTGTAGTTCTGTAGAACTTGAATGTGTAGTTCTGTAGAACTTGAATGTGTAGTTCTGTAGAGCTTGAATGTGTAGTTCTGTAGAGCTTGAATGTGTAGTTCTGTAGAACTTGAATGTGTAGTTCTGTAGAGCTTGAATGTGTAGCTCTGTAGAACTTGAATGTGTAGTTATGTAGAGCTTGAATGTGTATGTCACGATCTTGTTGAGGGACGGACCAAGGCGCAGCGAGGTATCCAGTATACATACTTTATTTATGTAACGTAACTGGGGAAAATAACAAAACGAACGATCGTAACAAAGGACTGTAACATAGAATAAACACTTACACTACGAACCCAAACAATAACCCACAAACCCCTAGTGAAAACCACAAACATATATATGGTTCCCAATTAGAGGTAACGACACTCAGCTGCCTCTAATTGGGAACCATTAACCCAACATAGAAAATCACACCTAGAACCAAAAACCCTACACCAAAAACAAAACTAAACACGCCAGCCTGTAAAACTTAGGCCTGGACGTGACAGTGTAGTTCTGTAGAGCTTGAATGTGTAGTTCTGTAGAGCTTGAATGTGTAGTTCTGTAGAGCTTGAATGTGTAGTTCTGTAGAGCTTGAATGTGTAGTTCTGTAGAACTTGAATGTGTAGTTCTGTAGAGCTTGAATGTGTAGTTCTGTAGAACTTGAATGTGTAGTTCTGTAGAGCTTGAATGTGTAGTTCTGTAGAGCTTGAATGTGTAGTTATGTAGAGCTTGAATGTGGAGAAGGGGGGGATGGGGAGGAGAGACGGGTGTGGAGGTGTTCAAGAGTGAGTGAGTGAGTGAGGATTGTTAATGACTACTATTTGTCAGGCCTTTAGCCTCTGGTGATCCCCAGGAACGGTTATACACACACTGTGGAATCTTGGATGAGTGATCAACAATGTATTACAGAACTCCTAACAGCACAGTATGATTTTCTTCTCCTCTCTCTCCCTGTCCCTCTCTCTCTCTCTCTGTCCCTCTCCCCCCATTCCTCTCTCTCAGGTCTACATTCCCTGCCGGACAGCGCTGGTTCTGGCCAATGAGGAGCTAGATTACTGTTACTAAGGAAGTGGGTTGAGGGCTCCCGGTGGTTGGATGTGCCACGTTAATAACCTTCTCTTTCCTGTAAAAACGATGATGCCACCAGAGGGGAGAGGATGCATGTCGATCAGAAAGACCTACTGTACCCACCATTTAACCCTGATCCGTATCACTCACACACACACACACACACACACACACACACACACACACACACACACACACACACACACACACACACACACACACACACACACACTAAAACATTGTCTAGAACTAAATCGTTTTCAGCGGCTGACTTTTCACCAGTTACTGCAGTTTAATCAACCTTGTCTCACACGTGTAACCGGTGTGAAATGGCTAGTGAGTTAGCGGGGTGCGGCACTAACAGCGCTGGTTCGAGCCCAGGTAGGGGCGAGGAGAGGGACGGAAGCAAAACTGTTACACATGCAAGAAGGGGACATAGTCGAGGCCATTTATTTAGTCATGACTTCAGTCATTTCTGACATTAGTTTTACACATACACAAGGTGACTTCAGTCTTATAAGCTGTGAGTCAGATTTATGTTACTGCCTTCTTATGTCATAGTTAATAATGAAGTGCCCTTTTACAATGTTGTGTTTTGAACACTGTACGTGCAGTAGAAGTAGTCTGTCTCAAAAGCACTCTATTCCCTTCTAATAGGGCTCTGGTCAAATGTAGTGCACTATGTAGGGAACAGGGTGTTATTTGTGGCCTTTTTATTGTCTGTTAGTTTACTGTGTGTTGGAGGAAGGACACAGAAACGCAGCTTACAACAACAAAAAACAGAAGACATGTCAAACAGTGTTTAGGGTAATAATCTGTTACTGTATTGTGAATGTCAATGTCTAAAAAGTATATTACTGGGAACTTTAATAAAATATAACTTGTACTGTGATAGAAGATGGATTAATAAAATCAATAAGGACACACTCTGATTCTTCACTGGTGATGATATCAGAACAGGTGAAGGGTACCTGTGAAATACACTTCATTTAAACTGATATCAGAACAGGTGAAGGGTACCTGTGAAATACACTTCATTTAAACTGATATCAGAACAGGTGAAGGGTACCTGTGAAATACACTATTCATTTAAACTGATATCAGAACAGGTGAAGGGTACCTGTGAAATACACTTCATTTAAACTGATATCAGAACAGGTGAAGTACACTATTCATTTAAACTGATATCAGAACAGGTGAAGTACACTATTCATTTAAACTGATATCAGAACAGGTGAAGTACACTTCTCATTTAAACTGATATCAGAACAGGTGAAGTACACTTCTCATTTAAACTCATATCAGAACAGGTGAAGGGTACCTGTGAAATACACTTCATTTAAACTGATATCAGAACAGGTGAAGTACACTATTCATTTAAACTGATATCAGAACAGGTGAAGGGTACCATGATTAGACTATTCATTTAAACTGGTGATAATATCAGAACTGAGTAGTACACCTACAGTGCATTCTAACACACCTGGCTTAGTGAAAAGCCTGAGCAGTATCCTACGAAGCAAGCCAGATCTACTCGGGGTTTCCTACGAAGCAAGCTAGATCTACTCAGGGTTTTCTGAAGCTAACCAGCTTCACATTCCAGGCTTCATCCGTACTACGCCGGTGGATGTTGCTCCTCCGCCTGCCGCTCATTCTAGCAGGCTTGTAACTGCTCGTGCACCGTCACACGTGGCGAGTATAACTCAGAACGCTTTGTTGAGACATTGCTGAAACATCAATCCATGAGCCAGTCAGAACGCTTCGCTGAGACGATGCTGAAACATCAATCCATGAGCCAGTCAGAACGCTTCGCTGAGACGATGCTGAAACATCAATCCATGAGCCAGTCAGAACGCTTCGTTGAGACGATGCTGAAACATCAACCCATGAGCCAGTCAGAACGCTTCGTTGAGACGATGCTGAAACATCAACCCATGAGCCAGTCAGGGCAACATTTTAATTTGTGCCGGCAAATCAAAAAAGAAAAAGAAAGGTTATTTTGCAAATAGGTTTTTAGAAGTGCTGTCTTTATTACTTGTCGTTAATACCGACTTCGAGGTGCTTATCGATGCACAAACACAAGCACCGTTTCTCCCACACCCATCGATAAAATAATTGAGTCATACAAAAGTGTCAAGTGTGTGAAGTTTCAAATGCATTCTGTCATTACTAAATGTGTAATGTGATATATATTTATTTTTAAATTACAAAATAAAAACATTTTATTAATAAAATATTTAATCAGTCGTCTTCCTCAAATGAAGGGGATGATGAAGCAATCTTTGCAAGAGGGAGGGAATCTGATTTCATTGGTCCTCAACTCATGGCTCAGTCATTTAATTCAGGGTAAGTACAGAGTTAGCCGTAAATTAGCCTGCCCCGCAGGAGGTTAGTTCTGAAGGATTCGTTGCCATAGTAATGTACCTGGCTAAAAGGTGAGTCCCTTTCGTATGACCGGTTTTCCCGAGTTGAACTCAGTGTTGACCAAAGTTACCTCACTAACTCAAACCTGCTTCGAAAGATACCCCTCAGGTTGTCTGGGATGATGGTGTTGATGATGTGAGCCAGGTATTACAGACTGGGTCAGGGAGAGGTTTAAATTGTCAGTGAAGACACTTGCCAGCTGGTCAGCGCATGCTCTGAGTACACATCCTGGAAATCCGTCTGGCCCCGTGGTCTTGTGAATGTTAACCTGTATAAAGGCATAATTCACATCGGCTACGATGAGCATGATCACACAGTCATCTGGAACAGCTGGTGCTCTCATGTATGGTTCAGTGTTGCTTGCCTCAAAGCTCATCTGGTACATGGTAATGTTTTCTTGCGATAAAGGAGAGAGGAGCTGGTGAGCTCATGCATGGTTCAGTGTTGGAGTTTAGCTTGTCTGTTAGCTTGTCTGTTAGAATCTTGTCACTGCGCAGCTCGCATCCGGTTTTCCCTTTGTAATCCGTGAGTTTGCAAGCCCTGCCACATTCGACGAGCGTCAGAGCCGGCGTAGAAGGATTCGATCTTAGTTCTGTATTGACGTTTTGACTGTTTGATGGCTCGTTGAAGGTCAGAGGGGGATTTCTTATAAGCGTCCGGATTAGTGTCCTGCTCCTTGAAAGCGGCAGCTCTAGCCTGTAGCTCAGTGCGGATGTTGCCTGTAATCCATGGCTTCTGGTTGGGATACATACAGTGCCTTCGGGAAAGGATTCTGACCCCTTGAATTTTTCCACATTTTGTTACATTACAGCCTTATTCTAAAAATGTTTTTTTTTTAAACAACTTCAGCAATCTACACACAATGCCCCATAATGAGAAAGCGAAAACAGATTTTTAGAATAAAAAATAAAAAAAACATATCTTATTTACATAAGTATTCAGACCCTTTCCTATGAGACTTGAAATTGAGCTCAGGTGCATCCTGTTTCCATTGATCATCCTTGAGATGTTTCTACAACTTGATTGGAGTCCACCTGTGGTAAATTCAATTGATTGGACATGACTTGGAAAGGCACACACCTGTCTATATAAGGTCCCACAGTTGACAGTGCATGTCAGATCAAAAACCAAGCCATGAGGCAGGAGGAATTGTCTGTAGAGCTCCGAGACAGGGTTGTGTTGAGGCACAAATCTGGGGAAGGGTACCAAAAAATGTCTGCAGCATTGAAGGTCACCAAGAACACAGTGGCCTCCATCATTCTTAAATGGAAGAAGTTTGGAACCACCAAGACTCTTCCTAGAGCTGGCTACCTGGTCAAACTGAGCAATTGGGGGAGAAGGGCCTTGGTCAGGGAGGTGACCAAGAACCCAATGGACACTCTGACAAAGCTCTAGAATTCCTCTGTGGAGATGGGAGAACCTTCCCGGAAGGACAACTATCTTTGCAACAATCTACCAATCAGGCCTTTATGGTAGAGTGGCCATACGGAATGAGCAGTACATCCACAGCTGCCGACTCGTTGAAGTAGTCTTCATTCAAATTGAGGTTACTGTTCTGATGTCCAGAAGATGTTGTCGGTCAAAGGAAATGACGGCGGAAATATTATTTACAAAAAAAGTTAATCAGCAAAAACAAAAAAATACCCAAAATAGCAGAATTGGTGAGGAACACGTAAAACGGCAGCTGTCCACTGCAGCGCCATCTTCAACAAGTCCAATATTTACATGTTTTGAGGAAGAGGGATTGGGGGACAAGTGTTTAAATTGTGCAGTATTTAGATATTATAATTCGAGTCTGGTAGCAGCAGCTGTGGTGTATTTGTGTGCGTGCGTGCGGTATGTGACCTCATTCTCCGATATCGACTGCCTGACTGACAGTAAGGTCGTGACCAGCTCGTGGCTGGTGTGTGGGGTCCTTGATGATGCTGCGGGCCTTCCTCAGGCATTGTTTTAAGTAGATGACCTGGATAGGTGGGAGCACAGTCCCAGTGATTTATTGGGCTGTCTTCACCACCCGCTGGTTTATAAAACCTTCATAAGGCCTATAGTTTACAGTAGTATAAACCCTTCATAATGACTATAGTTTACAGTAGTATAAACCCTTCGTAATGACTATAGTTTACAGTAGTATAAACCCTTCGTAATGACTATAGTTTACAGTAGTATAAACCCTTCATAAGGCCTATAGTTTACAGTAGTATAAACCCTTCGTAAGGCCTATAGTTTACAGTAGTATAAACCCTTCATAAGACCTATAGTTTACAGTAGTATAAACCCTTCATAAGGCCTATAGTTTACAGTAGTATAAACCCTTCATAAGGCCTATAGTTTACAGTAGTATAAACCCTTCATAAGGTCTATAGTTTATAGTAGTATAAACCCTTCATAAGGCATATAGTTTACAGTAGTATAAACCCTTCCTAAGGCATATAAACCCTTCCTAAGGCAAACCCTTCCGTATGTCATGCTCTACTGGCACACAGCTCACCCATGCATACCCCACAAGACATGACACCAGAGGTCTCTTCACAGTCCCCATGACTACATGGAACTCTATTCCACATCAAGTAACTGATGCAAGCAGTAAAATTAGATTATAAAAAACAGATAAAAATACACCTTATGGAACAACGGGGACTGTGAAGAGACAAACACAGACACACACACATGATAAGACACGCACTCTACACACACGTACACATAGATTTTGTATTGTAGATATGTGGTTGTAGAGTATTGGCCTGAGGGAACACACGTGTTGTGACACCCCTAAAGTCTATCTAAGACACACCCCTAGAGTCTATCTAAGACACACCCCTAGAGTCTATATAAGACACACCCCTAGACTTTAGGGGTGTGTCTTATATAGACTCTATCTAAGACACACCCCTAGAGTCTATATAAGACACACCCCTAGAGTCTATATAAGACACACCCCTAGAGTCTATATAAGAC
>QNTS01008669.1:27859-42537 GCA_003317085.1 Hucho hucho | reverse complement strand
CTCACTCTATAGACAGCCTCCATCACGAGGGGTCAATACTCACTCTATAGACAGCCTCCATCTGAGCTTTGAAGATGTTACACTTGAGATGGTCTGGAGGGCTGCGGGGAGAGGGGTGGAGAGACTTCTCAGACAACTGCTTCTCCTCTGCCTGAGAGATTAGAGGCACAGACAGAGAGATGGAGACCAAATGTGTATTAAAATACCTGCTAAAATGTGTTTGACCTGGTGTGTAACTGTACCTTGTTGTCCATGTTGACATGTAGTGAAGGCCAGGGAGAGGTGTTGCGGTCTGTCTCCAGGGGGTTGAGCAGACAGAGCTCCAACTCATCTACAGGACAGGGAGGGGCTCTGTGTTCTAAACACACACACAGTGTTAACATATAACCTGGCTGCCGTGGTGTCCATAACCTGGCTGCCGTGGTGCCTATAACCTGGCTGCCGTGGTGCCTATAACCTGGCTGCCGTGGTGCCTATAACCTGGCTGCCGTGGTGCCTATAACCTGGCTGCCGTGGTGCCTATAACCTGGCTGCCGTGGTGCGTATACATACTCACTGTTCTTGCTGTGTGTGAGACAGTAAGTCTCCTGGCTGTTGTCGTAGTGTGTGTGTCTGCGGTGGCGATGGTGTATGCTTCCAGAATACGGCGTCTCGTTCTCCTCAACACTGAACTGCTGCTCCCTTCCCAGGACAGGACCACTCAGAGGGAAACTGGGGACAGCACATCACACTCACTCAAACGCAGTCCAGAAACCCAGAACCAGACCAGCACCCTGTTCCACCTTCATTACCACACAGTAATACCAGTTTAAAACCTCTCTTTGGTACACAGGCTGCTGAGGGGAGGACAGCTCATGGAAACGTTTGATACCATTCTATGAGCCAGTCTTCCCCAATTAAGGTACAACCAGCCACCTGTGCTTTGGCAGTCTGTGTGTGGTCTTGTGTGTATGGCACATCATTTTAACAGTCATTCAGTGTGTGTACACGTGTAGATTATTCCACTTCAGTGAAGACATTTAAGCAGTGTGTTTATTCAACAAGGCTGTAGCAACCAATCTAAGGCTGGTTGTGATAAGAGTAACAATTTTAAGGCAACATCAAGGAATGTTGAGCATGAAGAGGATGTAAACACAATCAGCATTAACACAGGTAAACAAGGCCATCAGAGCCATTCTATTGATCTATGGGGGTTGATTAAGCTGAGTCAGAACCCCTCACACACATAACATTCATGTCTCTGAAGAACAAAGGCAGATATGGAAGCCTTGAGTCAATCGCTGCATAACATGACATCCTATTGTAATGTATATATTGCTGATAAGGATTTAACAAGAACATTTTCCATCATCGTTTAGCTGAGAGTTCCATAGTAGCTATATTCCCCTACAGATGTAATGTAGAACCATGTAATCCCTAGTTACAGCAGTTTATGATGACAGACTACTTCACACACTCAAATGATTGGCATCTTACATTCAAACAATGAATCCTGATCTAGGATAACTTTGCAAAACATGACATTATTTGGCTTGCTCTAAAAGGATTTGGCTAAAAGCAAATCTACCCGCTAACTGGTAAGGAAAATAATGTCACGGTATGATTGTTTTGTAAAGCATAAATGGAATTTCAGTCTTACCCAGTTACATTTGAGGACTTTGTAGCATTCAGCCACTAAAGTATCAACAATTACATGAACTAACAAGGCATTGAACATTAAACATCATGGTCCAATCTACTAGGAGAGAGATCTCTCTATGGTCTCTGTGTTTAAAGTCTCTCTCTTTCTGTTAGGAGTCTCTTTCTGTCTCCCCAGCATGGTGATCTGATGGAGAAGACACATGGCACACTAGGCTGGTGTGTAATGATGGTGATGATGAGGATGGTGATGAGGAGGAGGATGGCGAGGTATTTTGGTCCATGAGTCCACAACCAGTGTTTCTCTATCTCCCAGTCTCTCTTAGTCTTCTGTATTCCATTTCTCTCCTATGCAAGTGCGTATGTGTTAGAGTTTAGATTTAGAAGTGGGTTTGGGACAGGGTCTTGGGTCAGAGCTGTAGAAGTTTGGGTGTAGGGGTCAGAGTGCAGTCATGACCTTGTCTCTGTACACCACACTGATGGATCCTGGGAAAGACCCACTGGTCCTCTCTGGTACTGACCGATGACTGGGCTCTTGACTCACTGCTACTGCGGCAGGTGCTCTGGACATGGGAAATGACACACGGTACGCATACAGACACGCACACACAGCCTGTCTAAATGACACCACACATGAATGAATTAACAGTGATATGAAGTGAAAGAGACATTCAAAAAGAAAAAGATAGTAGAGATACCTGGCAGAGAGAAAGAGAGCACCTCTGAAATGAGAGAGAACTCTGGGGGCTTGGGGGACTCACTATACGCCATTAAGAAGACAACTGCCTTACCTATGTGTGCGTCTGTCTCACCTGTGCGGGGATGTGTGTCCTGAGTGTTGTAGGTAGATGGGGGGTGTGAGGGCTGGGTGCCAAGGCTCATGGGCTATAGGGATGTTACGCTGGTACTGAACAGAGATAGATGGAGAAAAAGACTTGAGAAAATAATATTCAGTTGAATATTGCAGATGCATTGCCATGGTAATCAGTCACAAAGGTATCCACTGACGCTTTCCTTTTTAACCTTCATATCCATGAGTAACCATTTTGAGTGTGTGTGTGTGTGTGTGTCTGTCTTACCGGGTGTAGACTAGGTTCGGGGCTGGTGTGGGCGCTGAAACAGAACATACTGCTCAAGAAGATCACATTTACATACAGATCATCAACCGAAACATATCTTCAATTTACATACATTTTATAACAATGTACACCTTGCTCATTAACATGAAGAGACACGTAACATACAACGCCTTCAGAATGTACACACACCCCTAGACTTTCTCCACTTTGTTTTGTTACAGCCTGAATTAGAAAATTGATTAAATATAGATTTTTTTTGCTCACCGGCCTACATAAAACACCCCATAATGTCCAAGTGGAATTATGCTTTCGGAAATTTTTACAAATTAACTACAAATCAAAAGCTGAAATGTCTTGAGTCAATAAGTATTCAACCCCTTAGGAATTTATTTAGGCTTGCCATAACTAAGTAAAAATGTGTTTAACATAAGTTGCATGTGTGAAATAATAATCATATTTTTTTAATGACTACCTCATCTCTGTACCCCACACATACAGATAACTGTAAGGTCCCTCAGTCTAGCAGTGAATTTCAAACAGATTCAAGGAGGCTTTCCAGTGCCTCGCAAAGGGCACCTATTGGTAAACATTTTTAAAGCAGACATGGAATATCCCTTTGAGCATGGGGAAGTTATTAATTACACTTTGGATGGTGTATCAATACACCCAGTCACTACAAAGATACAGGTGTCCTTCCTAACTCAGTTGGCAGAGATGAAGGGAACTGCTCGGGATGTCACCATGAGGCCAATGGTGACTTTAAAACAGTTACAGAGTTTAATGGCTGTGATGGGAGAGAACTGAAGACGGAATCACATTGTAGTTTCTACACAATAAAAACCGAATTGACGGCGTGAAAAGAAGGATGCCTGTACAGAATACAATTATTCCAAATATTCCTCCTGTTGGCAACAAAGGAACTAAAGTAATACTGCAATATGGCAAAGTAATTCACAACGTGTTATGTTTGGGGCAAATCAAAAATGCAACACATTACCAAATACCACTCTGTATTTTCAAGGATAGTGGTGGCTGCATCATGTTATGGGTATGCTTGTAATTGTTAAGGACTGGGGAATTTTTCTGGAAAAATAAGAAAATGTAATGGAGCTAAGCACAGGAAAAATCCTAAAGGAAAACCTGGTTCAGTCTGCTTTCCCCAGACACTGGGAGATTCATTCACCTTTCAGCAGGATAATGACCTAAAACACAAGGCCAAATCTATACTGGAGTTGCTTACCAAGAAGACAGTGAATGTTCCTGAGCGGCCAAGTTAAGAGTTTTTACTTAAATCTGCTTGAAAATCTATGGCAAGACCTGAAAGTGAAAATGGTTGTCTAGCAATGTTGTCTAACAACAACCAATTTGGCAGAGCTTGAAGAATTTAGATTTGTTTTTAAATAGGCAAATGTTGCACAATCCAGGTGTGGAAAGCTCTTAGACTTACCCAGAAAGACTCAGCTGTAATCGCTGCCAAAGGTGATTCTATAATGTATTGACTCAGGTGGTTGAATACTTATCTAATCAAGATACATTAGTGTTTTATTTTTACAAATGTTAGAATTTTTTGTGTAGATCGTTGACAGAAAATGACAATTAAATCCATTTTAATCCCACTTTGTCACAACAAAATGTGGAAAAAGGTCAAGGGGCGTGCATACTTCCTGAAGGCCCTGTACATGCTTGGTTGTCCTGTGCTCTCAGGGACCCACCTGATATGTGGTGGTTTGGCTGGAGAGAGGGCTGTGGAGAGAGAGAGAGACAGGTTAATCAGGTCAGTGAATCAAGCACAGGAGAATTCACATGGGAAACTGCCTGTATGGGTGTTTTCCTGTATGGGAGAACTGGGAGCTGTAGGGATGTAGCGCTGTAGGGTATAGGCTATAGTGTGTACTGGGGAGAATATACCAACCCTTGCCCCCCAGTGAGTGAGTGCGGGAGGGGTATCTCTTGCTGGGTCGCCTCTCAAACGTACTGGCCCTCCTCAGCCTCCCTCCGTGGGTCGCCTGGTACTCAGTCTTTCCACTGAGAAGGAGATAGAGAACAATTTAAAGGGATACTTCAGGATTTGGCCAGTGAGTCAGATTAACTCGTTGATACCATTTTTATGTCCCTGCTGGGAGCTGTAGGGTATAGGCTATAGTGTGTACTGGGGAGAATATACCAACCCAGTTTAAAGGAAGTTGCTAACTAGCGTTAGCACAATGACAGGAAGTCTATGGTAACTGGTAGCATGCTAATAGAAATCATAGACTTCCAATCATACGCTAATGCCAGTTAGCAGTAGTTTCACGAGCCAATGCTAACTTCCTTAATACTGGATGCAGATACAATTTTTATGTATCGTTGAGTCAATCTGACTGAGGAAGTAGATAAAGGGCTTCATTGCCAAAACCCCCAAGTTTCCCTTTAACGAAGATTAACAGTAGCTGGCGTCTCTGTACTTGGCATGTTAGCACGTACAGAACATTTACATGACTCAAAATACTGCGTCCCTGTATGGTGGTGATAGTGTGTATATAGATAGTGTGTATATATATGAAGAGGTCATTTCAGTTTGACATGTAAACAAATGGCATAGGGACAGATGCCTGTAACCATAGCTTCCATAACGTAACCATAGAGACAGAACTTGCATCTCAGATGGCGCACTAGTTCTCTTTATTTAACCTTTATTTAATTAGGCAAGTCAGTTAAGAACAAATTCTTATTTTCTATGACTGCCTAGGAACAGTGGGTTAACTGCCTTGTTCAGGGGCAGAACGACCGATTTTTACCTTGTCAGCTTGGGGATTCGATCTTGCAACCTTTCAGTTACTAGTGCAATGCTCTAACCACTAGGCTACCTGCCGCCCCATTTAGTGCACTACTTTTGACCAGAACCCTACCTAGTCTCAGAGTGCATCCAACATGGCACTCTATTCACTATATAGTGCACCATAGAGCTCTGGTCAAAAGTGGTGCACTATATAGGGAATCGGGTCCCATTTTGGGCACAGACTCTGTTGTAGAGTTGACTGTTGGTGTGAGCCCCACCCACCTGAACCTGAAGCGTGATCCGAGGCGTGTGAAGTCACTGCTGGAGGCCTTCCCAGCAGTGGGCTGGCGCAGCCGGAAGAAGGCGTGACTCTCCACAGCACATTTCCACAAGTGTTTACACGTCTTCGAACTGTCCAACTGGAACACAAAGGTGTGCTCCTGCTCCCGCCCCTAAACACACAACAGCCAATCACAATCAACCACCACGCTGACAAAACCAGTCCAAATATATCATTGTCAATGAAATCGTCTTTGTCGTCAAGTCAAAAGGTGAAATAGGGGGCGATCACGTACAAGTGTGTAGCCTGTAAATGTGTGGTGGTGTGAAATGGAAATGGTTTTCTTTGCGTATATGAGACACCCTCGGAGAGTGGGGTCATGGCAAGGGGTATTTGTGTATTGCTCACCTGATCATCGTCCTCCGTCACCACTAGAGTGAGTCGACTCTTCTTGAAATCCAGGCGGGTGATCTTGGGCCTGGAACACACACACAGTTGACATTTCAGAATACGCAGCAGTTTTCAAGAATATATCATTGTGTGTTTTGGAGTGTTCATGTCAAAGTGTGTGTGTGTGTGTGTGTGTGTGTTTACCAGAAGAAGAGGCCTATCTTGGTGGAGCCCTCAAACACCAGGATGCCAGTGGGAGTGAGACCCAGAGCATACTCTGCTCCGTCCCTTCCCTGAGGATAACACACACACAGTCACACTCGCTCAGTGCTACTCTACAACAGACAACACAACTCCCTTCAAAAACATCAGACACTGACAACAGCAGCACACGCACCAACCTTGACAAAGTGCATGTCCACTCCGTACAGCTCCAGCCATTTACACTTGTTGAGGAAGCTGGTCTCTGCCTGGGATGGATCCTTACCCCTGGGGAAACAAATCCACATGCTCAGGCTCTAACACACCTACCCTGCCCTCTGGGTAGAATGTCCTCTATATTTCTTGCAGTAATCCAGTTCAGATGTACACAACAGATTAGGGCCTCGGGGTTTATCTGGCCAATAGAGAGAGAGCAAAACTCAGTAGGGTTTCTCTTTGGTTTATTGCTTTCACTGGTGTCATGTCAGCTCAGTGAGCCCCAGTGTGTGTGTGTAATCTGTGTGTGTGTAATCTAATCACAGATTGGAGCGATCATACACTAGTAGGGTTAAATACTGCCTGGACTCAATCAAGACGCTCCAGGGATTAATCCCTTGATCCGTCACACAGACAGAGAGACAGGGAGAGAGGGAAAGGGTGATCTACATAGGTCTGATACAGCACTAGAAACACCAGTGATCCACTCCTCTATCTGAGTTGATGCTAAAGAACCAGACATTGTTCATGTGGTTATCACCTGTCCTGTGTTCTTACCCAGACACACCTACAGTCTGTTCAGACAGACACCAGTGAAGATGTCCTGTGTTCTTATCCAGACACACCTACAGTCTGTTCAGACAGACACCAGTGAAGATGTCCTGTGTTCTTATCCAGACACACCTACAGTCTGTTCAGACAGACACCAGTGAAGATATCCTGTTGGATGGCGTTTTAACTCACCTTAGGTCCACCCACTTGTTAAAAATGTCTGCCTCCATGGTCTCACTCTGCTTGGGTGTGAAGCGAAACTCTGACACCAGCTCAGGAGAATACTCTAGAGGGTCACAGTCCCCCAGCTCACCTACACACACACACACACACGTTGTAGTCAGGTGTAAAAGAAACATGAATGCTGATTCCAGAGATACTGTAGTGTGTAAATCATCACCTACTCTGTAAGCAGTAAGCCCCCAGGTCTACTGAGACATCATATGGACACTTCAACCTGGAGGGAGAGAGGAAGGTTCCAGAACAGAGAGATCACACCACACATACCGCATGCAGCGTTACTTCTAACACTATGTGTGTATGTACAGTGAGGGAAAAAAGTATTTGATCCCCTGCTGATTTTGTACATTTGCCCACTGACAAAGAAATGATCAGTCTATAATTTTAATGGTAGGTTTATTTGAACAGTGAGAGACAGAATAACAACAACAAAATCCAGAAAAACGCATGTGAAAAAAATTTATAAATGGAATTGCATTTTAATGAGGGAAATAGGTATTTGACCCCTCTGCCTAACATGATTTAGTACTTGGTGGCAAAACCCTTGTTGGCAATCACAGAGGTCAGACGTTTCTTGTAGTTGGCCACCAGGTTTGCACACTTCTCAGGAGGGATTTTGTCCCACTCCTCTTTGCAGATCTTCTCCAAGTCATTAAGGTTGAGGCTGACGTTTGGCAACTCGAACCTTCAGCTCCCTCCACAGATTTTCTATGGGATTAAGGTCTGGAGACTGGCTAGGCCACTCCAGGACCTTAATGTGCTTCTTCTTGAGCCACTCCTTTGTTGCCTTGGCCATGTGTTTTGGGTCATTGTCATGCTGGAATACCCATCCACGACCCATTTTCAATGCCCTGGCTGAGGGAAGGAGGTTCTCACCCAAGATTTGACGGTACATGGCCCCGTCCATCGTCCCTTTGATGCGGTGAAGTTGTCCTGTCCCCTTAGCAGAAAAACACCCCCAAAGCATAATGTTTCCACCTCCATGTTTGACGGTGGGGATGGTGTTCTTGGGGTCATAGGCAGCATTCCTCCTCCTCCAAACACGGCGAGTTGAGTTGATGCCAAAGAGCTCCATTTTGGTCTCATCTGACCACAACACTTTCACCCAGNTGTCCTCTGAATCATTCAGATGTTCATTGGCAAACTTCAGATGGGCATGTGTATGTGCTTTCTTGTGCAGGGGGACCTTGCGGGCGCTGCAGGATTTCAGTCCTTCACGGCGTAGTGTGTTACCAATTGTTTTCTTGGTGACTATGGTCCCAGCTGCCTTGAGATCATTGACAAGATCCTCCCGTGTAGTTCTGGGCTGATTCCTCACCGTTCTCATGATCATTGCAACTCCTCGAGGTGAGATCTTGCATGGAGCCCCAGGCCGAGGGAGATTGACAGTCCTTTTGAGTTTCTTCCATTTGAGATAAATCGCACCAACTGTTGTCACCTTCTCACCAAGCTGCTTGCCGATGGTCTTGTAGCCCATTCCAGCCTTGTGTAGGTCTACAATCTTTTCCCTGACATCCTAGAGCTCTTTGGTCTTGGCCATGGTGGAGAGTATGGAATCTGATTGATTGCTTCTGTGGACAGGTGTCTTTTATACAGGTAACAAACTGAGATTAGGAGCACTCCCTTTAAGAGTTACCTGTATAAAAGACACCTGGGAGCCAGAAATCTTTCTGATTGAGAGGGGGTCAAATACTTATTTCCCTCATTAAAATGCAAATCAATTTATAACATTTTTTGTTATTCTGTCTCTCACTGTTCAAATAAACCTACCATTAAAATTATAGACTGATCATTTCTTTGTCAGTGGGCAAACATACAAAATCAGCAGGGGATCAAATACTTTTTTCCCCTCACTGTATGTACAGCGCATTCGGAAAGTATTCAGACCCCTTGACTTTTTCCACTTTGTTACGCTACAGCCTCATTCTAAAATAGATGTTTTTTTTGTTTGTTTTTTTTTAAACATCCTCAATGACATAGCAAAAACAGATTTGAAATTTTCGCAAAAGTATTAAAAAATTAAATGAAATATTACATTTACATAAGTATTCACACCCTTTACTGAGTACTTTGTTGAAGCACCTTTGGCAGCGATTACAGCCTCGGGTCTTCTTGGGTATGACACTACAAGCATGGCACACCTGTATTTGGGGAGTTTCTCCCACTCTTCCCTGCAGATCCTCTCAAGCTCTGTCAGGTAGGATGGGGAGCATCGCTGCACAGCTATTTTCAGGTCTCTCCAGAGATGTTCAATTGGGTTCTTGTCCGGGCTCTGGCTGGTTCACTCAAGGACATTTATAGACTTGTGCCGAAGCCACTTCTGCATTGTCTTGGCTGTGACCTTAGGGTCGTTGTCCTGTTGGAAGGTGAACCTTCGCCCCAGTCGGAGGTCCTGAGCGCTTTGGAGCAGGTTTTCATCAAGGATCTCTGTACTTTGCTTATTCATCTTTCCCTTGATCCCGACTAGTCTCCCAGTCCCTGCTGCTGAAAAGGGGGAGGTGCCAGGTTTCCTCCAGACGTGACACATGGCATTCAGGCCAAAGAGTTCAATCTTGGTTTAATCAGACCAGAAACTCTTGTTTCTCATGGTTTGAGAGTCCTTTAGGTGACTTTTGGCAAACTCCAAGTGGGCTGTCATGTGCCTTTTACTGAAGAGTGGCTTCTGTCTGGCCCCTCTACCATAAAGGCCTGATTGGTAGAGTGCTACAGAGATGGTTGTCATCTGGAAGGTTCTCCCATCTCCACAGAGGAACTGGAGCTCAGTCAGTGATCATCAGGTTCTTGGTCACCTCTTTGACCAAGGCCCTTCTCCCCCGATTGCTCAGTTTGGCAGTGCTGCCAACTCTCTGAAAAGTCTTGGTGGTTCCAAACTTCTTCCATTTAAGAATGATTGAGGCCATTGTGTTCTTGGGGACCTTCAATGCTGAAAATATTTCTTGGTACCCTTCCCCAGATCTGTCTCGACACAATCCGGTCCGTGAGCTCTAAAGGGGACGAGGGGTCCTTTTCTTCAAATTAGCAGCCCTCTGATGTTCTGATCCTGTACTTTATTATAGAGCTACACACAGGAGACATGACCCAGATGGAAAGAGAGAGAACGAGAGAGAGTGAGAGAGGTTTAGTGTGTGTGTGTTGGGGGTGTTAGGAGCTGCTTACTTGCCGGACAGAATGTCTTGTCGAAGCTGCAGAACAAACAGGTACCTGGAACACCGACAAAAGGTGTGAGAATAAAACCACTGATGTAGAATCAATCTTTCTCCCTTTCACACTGACTGAGACAGGCACACAGACTGTCTTTCTCTGAAGAGGTCTCAGTCCATTTTGCCTTGATTAGTCTCTTCCCCACTGGACCAAAGTAATTAGCTACACTGCCCCCTTACACCTCTACACTACACCGAGGAGGGGGTGAGATTGTGTGAATGTATGTATATTAATGTGTGCGCACAGGCAGCCTGTGGTGGTGTTACCTGGTGAATTCCTCATGTAGGTTATTGGGCTCTGAGGAGTAGAACTTCACCCTGAAGAACAGTCTGTATGGAGGACCATCTGGGGGGGGGAAGAGAGAGCGAGAGAGCGAGAGCGAGAGAGAGATTAAATTAGGGAAAAGAAGATAGTCAGGCTAATCTATCATTCTAACACATATTGTAAAAAAAAATGTTGAAACACTGGGGACACCAGGCACTTAATTTAAAAATTGTCTGCAAACTCAGGTAAGAACCAGGCAGCCCTCTCTCTGAGAGGGGCGTTTCCTGACAAAGTAAACATTGGCGTCACCCTGCACCACTCAACATGTCAACAGCTGGTAATGAACCACCTCCCTTCCCACTTACCTACACACACACTGCACACAAACCCACTGTATACAGTACACACATTAAGTAGAGGACACTGCCAACAGTCTAGCAAAAGTAGCTGGCTTTCGCTTGTTATTAACTATACACCACACACACACACTAAGAATATTAGATAGTGGGAGTGAATGGACTCACCTCTGATCTGTTTCTTTATGGGCTTGGACACATCCAGCCAGTGCTGCAAGAGACACAAAGAAGTAGACAACAGAATGTCATACATACGAGGGGTTACAACCATCCCAGCTCTGCAGATTTTGCTGCGAAGAGACAGAATCATTAGAGGATTTGTTTTGGTACTGTCCATATGTATCTTGTTTTTGGTCACAGGTCCAGGAATGGCCCAAGAATTGCAACATTTACCTGCAGCTAAAGCAAATAGCAGTGCTGGGTGATCTGAAAAGTCATAGTCAATCAATCAATCAATAATATACTAATACTTACGCCAAAATTGTATATCTTTCATTTACAATCTGTAGAAACTATGAGAATAGAAAGGTTCAGAACTTTTGTGAAACATCACAGCACAGTTGAAAAATAAATGGCAAATAGAAATCAAAACAGGATTGTGTTCAGAGATAGATGGGAGGGGTTCAGAGATAGATGGGAGGGGTTCAGAGATAGATGGGAGGGGTTGAGTGGAGCTGAAGGCTGAGACTAATAACAAACAAAAGATTACTATTGTAAAATACATTGTGTCCGTAATATGTATATAGTATGTATAAGCTGGAAGTAGAAGCCTAAGTGTTGTTGTCCATTACTTTACTCCAATTAGGGGAGGGGTGGTAGAGGAAAATAATAAAAGGAACATATTTTTAAAAAATGTATGGGGGATTGGAAATGATGCAGACAATTACATTGATAGAACCCACAATCTATCTGCAATATTAAAGCTGATCTACCCCTAAAAATAAAAAGAGAGAGACAGAGACAGCGAATATGACAGATAGCTGGAGCGTCAGATCAATCATTTTAACACCACACTGTGATTGATTTAACTAGTGTCATTACATCATAGGGAAGCCCCTCAGCAATGGCAGGTTGTGGTGTGTGTGTTCAGAGGCTTTATGTATGTCTACTCACTGAGCCTTGTTCTGGGTCCATGAACTGCAGTCCAAAGTAGTCAGCCTCCACCAGGTCCAGATGATACCTGATCTGGTCAAACAGCTCCTGGCCCTTTGACCTTTTCTGTTAAACACACACACACGTATTATAGTCACAATAGGGAGGCTGGAGAATAAACAGCCTAGACCTTGCAGGTGGATATGGAGCAGAATAACAGAGTGTGGGTGTGTGTCATTACTGGATCTGGGGCAGAAACAGAGGGAGAAGACCTGAGGGAGAAGACCTGAGGGAGAAGACCTGAGGGAGAAGACCTGAGGGAGAAGACCTGAGGGAGAAGACCTGAGGGAGAAGACCTGAGGGAGAAGACCTGAGGGAGAAGACCTGAGGGAGAAGACCTGAGGGAGAAGACATAATTCAGGCCGTTGTCTTTGAAACACCCACAATCCATAGTGCTCTTGAGCTGAACACCCACCAAGATGCAATGCCCTAAACCACTAAAAAGCTGCACCCCTCAAAGTGTGTTATTAAAAGAGAGTGAGGATAACCTTGTACTTTGTTCCCTGATAACAAGTATGAACCTGCCTACCTGTGTGTGTGTGGTTATGGAGTGGGAGGTCACACAAAAACACTCTTGCCCTTCCTGTTCCTCTCCTCTCTCAAATCACAGCACAGACACACACTCCCAAACCACCCCCTACCCAAAGCACTTTCCCTAGACAGACATTCCCCCTAGATATTATCCCCAAAGCTCCTGTGTAGATCTGGATTAGACAGCAGGTGCAAGTAAAAATGGGACAAAGTCCACCAAGCCTGTAAGAAGGCAGAAAAGGTGAAGTTAACACCATAATGTTAGTACCCATCAAATGAACTCCTATCTAGAGTGTTGGGGGGTAGTGTCTAGCTGAAAGTGCCTAGGGGCATAGCACTGGGAAGTAGGGGTGTTGAGGGTGCTGCAGCACCCCCTGATAAATCACAAGAAAAATATTATTTTAAATAACTAATATTTTTTTTCAAAAGTAGTGTCCTTGGCCTTTACTACTCCTGTATGTGCAGACCCCTGACAGATAAAAGTCAGCACCCCCACCCCTAAACATCTTCCCCTGGGGGGCAGGCCCCGGGTCAATTTGATGAAGACAAGAGTTCAATTGAATTAATTTCAACTCAATACACCTGTAAATGAAACCCTGAGGGAGGATTCAGCAGTCATGTTCAGGCTAGTTCCTGTCAGAGCTCTATATTGACTCTGGTTTCAGTCAGCTAACGTCTGGTGGCCATTAGCATGAGCTAGTTCTAATTAACAAGAAAAAAACAAAGGAAATAGTCCTTACATACAGAAGCCTGTATTCTCTAAGGCAAAGTTATAGCCTACTGTTTGGAATAGATTTAATGTGATATTACTGAATGTACTGTTTAGTTCTGAAGAGAGGATGCTTTCCACACACTGCAAGAAATCATCTCCGGAGTCAAACTTCATAAAGCATATTAACTACACCATGTCCTGGCTCCACGCACCTGCAGCGCTCTCATTTAACTTCAACAATTTACATCCTCACACACCATGATTTGCTCTCATTTTCTAATGTTTTGTCTATTTGCCTGATACAAATCAAAGGTATTATCATAATGATAAACTACTAGCGTCTCTACAGTAACATTAGGTCCTAGGTTCTCTATCCATGACCATTGACTCCCTCAGCAGTCCGACTTCCTGTATGTACTCAAAATGTGACGCATGAGGCTGCTTCATTGACCATGATGACACGCGCACAAACTCGACCTCTAAGATAAAACTTACAAGACAACATGACGCACACATGCCCACGTCTCCCCTGGACCCACACATTCTCTCTTGTCACAGCGCCACGAGATAAATCACATCAGAGAGACAAGAGAGAGGGACAAACAGAGACAGAAAACTGAGGATGGAGGGAAGGAGGCAGGGAGAGGGAGGTGGAGGTTTCTCTGAGGTAGGCAGCTTCCTGCCAACAGTCAGAATGGGGAAGTAATGTGGTGAATTGGCTGATCACAACGCCATCTGTAGCCCTTCCTCCACTGCACAGAACACACACACTGACGGGTGTGAAAACTCCATGGTGCTGGATGACCTAAGCCATACAACCATAGAAGAACAGCCACTTTATATTCTGCTGAGAGAATTGTCTGAAAATAATATGGAGACACCACACACACCCACACTCACTGGTAGATCCACGTTAACGTCCGACCCATCCAGCAGCAGCACGCGGCAGGTGATTGCATCCTTGTCCGTCCCAGCCGCCGGGATGTGCACCGCCGCTCCCCCGGTCACCACGGCGGGCGCGTGGACGACCTGCTGCTGGTGCGCGAGGAGCGCGGGGTTCGCGGTTCCCCCTCTTCCTTTCCCGTCCCGTTCGTCCGCTGTCTGAAAC
>QNTS01008665.1:9636-41048 GCA_003317085.1 Hucho hucho | reverse complement strand
GCTGGCAACAAAAGTGAGTACACCCCTAAGTGAAAATGTCCAAATTGGGCCCAATTAGCCATTTTCCCTTCCCGGTGTCATGTGACTCGTTAGTGTTACAAGGTCTCAGGTGTGAATGGGGAGCAGGTGTGTTAAATTTGGTGTCATCGCTCTCACACTTCCTCATACTGACTGGTCACTGGAAGTTCAACATAGCACCTCATGGCAAAGAACTCTCTGAGGAGCTGAAAAAAAGAATTGTTGCTCTACATAAAGATGGCCTGGGCTATAAGAAGATTGCCAAGACCCTGAAACTGAGCTGCAGCACGGTGGCCAAGACCATACAGCGGTTTAACTGGACAGGTTCCACTCAGAACAGGCCTCGCCATGGTCGACCAAAGAAGTTGAGTGCACGTGCTCAGCGTCATATCCAGAGGTTGTCTTTGGGAAATAGACGTATGAGTGCTGCCAGCATTGCTGCAGAGGTTGAAGGGGTGGGGGGTCAGCCTGTCAGTGCTCAGACAATACGCCGTACACTGCATCAAATTGGTCTGCATGGCTGTCGTCCCAGAAGGAAGCCTCTTCTAAAGATGATGCACAAGAAAGCCCGCAAACAGTTTGCTGAAGACAAGCAGACTAAGGACATGGATTACTGGAACCATGCCCTGTGGTCTGATGAGACCAAGATAAACTTATTTGGTTCAGATGGTGTCAAGCGTGTGTGGCGGCAACCAGGTGAGGAGTACAAAGACAAGTGTGTCTTGCCTACAGTCAAGCATGGTGGTGGGAGTGTCATGGTCTGGGGCTGCATGAGTGCTGACGGCACTGGGAAGCTACAGTTCATTGAGGGAACCATGAATGCCAACATGTACTGTGAGATACTGAAGCAGAGCGTGATCCCCTCCCTTCGGAGACTGGGCCGCAGGGCAGTATTCCAACATGAAAACGACCCCAAACACACCTCCAAGATGACCACTGCCTTGCTAAAGAAGCTGAGGGTAAAGGTGATGGACTGGCCAAGCATGTCTCCAGACCTAAACCCTATTGAGCATCTGTGGGGCATCCTCAAACGGAAGCTAGAGGAGTGCAAGGTCTCTAACATCCACCAGCTCCGTGATGTTGTCATGGAGGAGTGGAAGAGGACTCCAGTGGCAACCTGTGAAGCTCTGGTGAACTCCATGCAAAATATTGACACTTTGGGCCCAATTTGGACATTTTCACTTAGGGGTGTACTCACTTTTGTTGCCAGCGGTTTAGACATTAATGGCTGTGTTGAGTTATTTTGAGGGGACAGCAAATTTACACTGTTATACAAGCTGTACACTCACTACTTTACATTGTAGCAAAGTGTCATTTCTGTTGTCACATGAAAAGATATACTCAAATATTTACAAAAATGTGAGGGGTGTACTCACTTTTGTGATATACTGTATGTATTTAAGAAGTGCATTTCGCAGGTTTTACGGATTGCTTTGGTGATTCATACAGATGTTTTGATTTTTTTACTTTTTTTATATTCTAAGACACTTAGAGCTGTCTAAACCTTTATAGTTGATACTGAAAATGCATTTCATGACTATATTGTAATATGACTGTTTATTATGTGTGTTCTGTTGTTTGGCTTGGGTACAGACCAGATTGGACACATTGACTGACCATTATAGCAAAGCCTCTGAAAACTCCATGAAAATGATGTTGAAAACAAAACAAAGGGTTTGCATAGTTCTGGGACTTGGAGGCTATTGTTTTGCCATCCTTGTTGCATTATGAAACTGTTCTCTGGACGTGAGATGAGAAGTCTGATCTGTTCTAAGTACTAGGCCTCACCAGGAGGATGCAGCCATTTATCTATCTCTCCTCTGATGGGCTGATTGTTTTCTCTTTCATTACCTGTGTCTGTCTTATCCTGTCTCTCAGCGCCATCTGTTTCTCTGCGCTCCTTGGCAGCTCCGGATGAGTCCAACAACATGACCTAATATCCTTATACGATGGATGAGAATGTAGCAGGGGCCAAGTTAATGCTTCAATAGAGCCTGCACACTCAGCTGTTCCAACACAGAGCTTTATGTTGTCTGAAATGCAGGACAGCGTGGGATATCGTTTTGAAGCTGTTTCGAAGGAGATGGAGACAAGAGAAGAGTATTGTTTACAGACAAAATGAAAAATAGCTGCCAACTCTCTCTCTCTCGTCCTCTCTCGTTCTCTCTCTCGTTCTCTCTCGTTCTCTCTCGTTCTCGTTCTCTCTCTCTCTCTCTCTCTCTCTCTCTCTCTCTCTCTCTCTCGTTCTCTCTCTCTCTCTCAGTTTTGTTTCATTTCATGAATGTCCTGCTCGTCACGTCTCAGTGGTTATACAGTATATATGTCTCAGTGGTTATACAGTATAGATGATGTCTCAGTGGTTATACAGTATATATGATGTCTCAGTGGTTTTACAGTATATATGATGTCTCAGTGGTTATACAGTATATATGATGTCTCAGTGGTTATACAGTATAGATGATGTCTCAGTGGTTATACAGTATATATGATGTCTCAGTGGTTATACAGTATATATGATGTCTCAGTGGTTATACAGTATATATGATGTCTCAGTGGTTATACAGTATATATGATGTCTCAGTGGTTTTACAGTATAGATGATGTCTCAGTGGTTATACAGTATAGATGATGTCTCAGTGGTTATACAGTATATATGATGTCTCAGTGGTTTTACAGTATATATGATGTCTCAGTGGTTATACAGTACAGATGATGTCTCAGTGATTATACAGTATAGATGATGTCTCAGTGGTTATACAGTATATATGATGTCTCAGTGGTTATACAGTATATATGATGTCTCAGTGGTTATACAGTATATATGATGTCTCAGTGGTTATACAGTATATATGATGTCTCAGTGGTTATACAGTATAGATGATGTCTCAGTGGTTTTACAGTATATATGATGTCTCAGTGGTTATACAGTATAGATGATGTCTCAGTGGTTATACAGTATAGATGATGTCTCAGTGGTTATACAGTATATATGATGTCTCAGTGGTTTTACAGTATATATGATGTCTCAGTGGTTATACAGTATATATGATGTCTCAGTGGTATGTACGGTGTAGAAGAGGCCGTGGTTCAGAAGAACCCGTTCACCCCAAAGTTAACTGACTTTGGGGTGGGCAACATTGGGGTGGCCAACAATAACAGTACAGGAACTCAGGTGTGGAGTGTTGGTGGGAGTTTTGGCTTGCCCTATGAAGGGAAAATACCCACACTCTGTGTTGAATCTAGATGCTGCCAGAGTTTGAAACATTCTGTGACCCTCTGAACAATGCACTATGATTATCTTTTCTTTTCGTAATGGTAAACTGACTCAATGAAAACACTTGATATGATAACCTTACAGAATTATACAATCCATCCACTATTTTGTGTACTGTAATATAGACCTTTGAAAACATGCA
The DNA here is from genome assembly GCA_003317085.1 of Hucho hucho. Taxonomy (NCBI): domain Eukaryota; kingdom Metazoa; phylum Chordata; class Actinopteri; order Salmoniformes; family Salmonidae; genus Hucho; species Hucho hucho. The sequence goes on along the minus strand of QNTS01008665.1, from coordinate 37,614 downwards.
GAATGTACCTGCACATAGAAACCCTAACACCTCGTAGTCTCAACAGTGTCAGATCTGGACATCTGGGACCATTGAGAAGGAGGTGCCAAGTGGACACCCAGCCAGACAGGTGGGACTGATTCGGACAAATGTGACAGATTTTTTTACTTGTCCAATAGCTAAAAATACTTGTCAGAAACTGAAAATTCTGTAATAGTAAAAAGAAAAATACTATTGACAGATGCAATATGATCATTACTGTTATTTTAGTAACATTGGACAACCTTTGACTCTCCAACAATATGTAAACTACACTGAGTGTACAAAATATTAGTAATGCTGGCCCATGTTGACTCCAATACTTCCCATGGTTGTTTAAACTTGACTGGATGTCCTTTGGGAGGTAGACCATTCTTGATACACATGTAGTTTCTGATTATAACGCGCGAACCAAACGGCGATTTATGGATAAAATACATTACTTTTTCTAACAAAAGAACCATGGATTGTCTTCGTTGGACACTTTGGAAGCCATCAGCAGAAGTTCTTCAACAGGTAATTGATTTGTTTTCGCTGTGAAATGTGTTTTGTGTGAACCGTGAAGGCTAATGAATTCATGGTAATGGGAAAAATATGTTAGGTGCTACCCTCAAACAATCAAATGTGGTGCTTTTGCCGTAAAGCCTTTTTGAAATCTGACAACGCTGTGATATTGCCAAGAAACAATATACAAGTGTTTCATACACATCAAAAGCTCTGCTTCTTGGTAATATCACAGCGTTGTCAGATTTCAAAAAGGCTTTACAGCGAAAGCACTACATTTGATTGTTTGAGGGTAGCACCTCCAATATTTTTCCCATTAGCATAAATTCATAAACCATCACGGTTCACACAAAACACATTTCACAGCGAAAACAAATCCCTTACCTTTTGAAGAACTTCTGCTGAGGGCTTCCCAAGTGTCCAACGAAGACAATCCATGGTTCTTTTGTTAGAAAAAGTCAATTATTATATCCATAAATCTCTGTTCAGACAATCCAACGTCGAATCGCCCATTGAAACGTGAAGAGAACGCGTTCAAATATACCTATAAACTTTTCCTAAACAAATCAAATACCAGTTAAAATGCATCCCTAGCTATCCTTTTATGAATATGAGTGATAATATTTCACTCGGATGGTCACCTAAACGTTATATAAGTAAAATAAAGTGGGGCGCGCAGCCAGACTCGTGCACGAGAAAACTTGTTGACATCTGAGCTACCTTGGCCATTTCCTGTACCTATTATTCCTGCTTCCTCCAATCTCTCTGAGGCTTTATATATAGACTGTTGACGTCTAGTGGAAGCCATAGGTACTGAAATCTCAGAGCTGCTTGCCATAGAACTCAATAGGGAGACTGTCAAACAGAGCCAATGTGACAAAAAAAAGTAATTCCGGATAGATTTTTCTCAGGTTTTCGCCTGCTATTTCTGTTCTGTTACACTCACAGACATTATGTTAACACTTTTAAGAAACTTCAGAGTGTTTCCTATCCAATAGTACTAATTATGTACATATCCTATTTTCTGGGCCTGAGTGGGAGACATTTTACTTTGGGCACGCCAGACTCTCCAAAACCGTCACCTCGGGAACCGCTCCCTAAGAAGTTAAGGGAGGGATGTGATTTGAAAACTATAAGAGATAATTGTTTTACATAACCTTTTACAAGTAAGTAGCCACTGCCTCTGAGTGAGGTCAGAGAACGTGTCCGCCTGACGAAACCGCCCCTTTCGAACAAACTGATGGGTTAAGAATTAACATACCAGACCAGAAAAGCGTGAAGCTGCACCTACATGTTTAAAGTGGTCTGAACTTTGAATCTCAACATGAGGTAGAGACAATAAACTCACCTCCCGGACAATCACTAGTACGGCTGATTAGCTGTAAAGTATTTTCAAAAGTGAATTTAAGTGGGACCATACTACTACTCTGTTCAAACCATCGTATTACGCAACTCTCATCACCCCACTGGGAACCATCGACACGCCTGGCTATCTTCAAAGAAACATCTTCAGGAGCGAATGGAAGGAAAATTAACTCTGTAGTTCTATTCAGGACTACATGACAAGTCACCGGATACCGGACAACTGCAGTGGAGAACAACAGTAGAAGACTTGTTGGAACTCTTTTGGACAATCAGAGTCTTGCAAGTGTGCCGCGAAAAGGCCCAACCCCTTTCCCAAGGCTGCCCGGTGCCAAGAGAGATACACGGCGACCCTAGGCATTTCACGTGAAAACATTAATGAATTCTTACTCAAAGAGGAAGGTGGTTCGTGTGAAAAGTATGTGATTACTGTCAGTGAGAGTAGTTTCTAAATATACCAAGGTTAAGTGTCTCGTCCCTCGCTCTCTCGCCCTTCCCACCTCTTTTGTAACAAGCAGCCATATTGTTGTCAGTTCTAGGGACCTGTTTTTAACGTATTAAGTGTGTATGTGTATCCTGTGTTACCATTTAATTAGCTAGAAAATAAATAATTGAACCAATTTATGTAGTACTGAATCATAAGTAAGGCTCTGGTTTTTGCAGATGCAAGGAGGTTACCACTGTTCAGAATGATGATATGATACAAGGTTATGATTGTTGACTGTTTATAGATGTGATGGGTTAACTTCTAGGGGATCAGTGCACGACTTGACCGTTTTGGAGAGCCTGGCGTGCCCAAAGTAAAATGCCTCCCATTCAGGCCCAGAAAATAGGATATGCACATATTTGGTACCATTGGATAGGAAACACTCTGAATTTTCCAAAACTGTTAACTTCTTAGGGATCACTGCACAACTTGACCGTTTTGGAGAGCCTGGCGTGCCCAAAGTAAAATGCCTCCCATTCAGGCCCAGAAAATAGGATATGCACATATTTGGTACCATTGGATAGGAAACACTCTGAATTTTGTAAAACTGTTAACCATTTGTCTGTGAGTAAAACAGAACGGATATGGCAGGCAAAACCCCGAGGAATTTCTGTCCTGGAGAAAGTGGTTTTCACAGAGTGCCTCATTTGGAACCCCTCCCTCATGAAAATGCCCATAAAAGGGCANTTTATATTCCGGTTGATTTATTATAGTAAATATACGTAAAAGTGTTCCTAAGGATACATTTAAAATGATGTTTGATTGTTCTTGGACAAGTTCATAGGTTTAATTTGAACGAGTTCTAGTCACGTTTCAATGGAGTAGTCGACGCTGTAGTTTCTGATTATAACGCGCAAACCAAATGGAGATTTATGGATAAAATACATGACTTTTTCTAACAAAAGAACCATGGATTGTCTTCGTTGGACACTTAGGAAGACCTCAGCAGAAGTTCTTCAACAGGTAATTGATTTGTTTTCGCTGTGAAATGTGTTATGTGTGTGCCGCGCTGGCTATTGAATTCATGGCTATGGGAAAAATATGTGAGGTGCTACCCTCAAACAATCAAATGTTGTGCTTTCGCCGTAAAGCCTTTTTGAAATCTGACAACGCTGTGATATTGCCAAGAAACAGAGCTTTTGATGAGTATGGAACACTTGTATATTGGTGGATGTTTAATAATTCAACTTTTGGATTTTGAATTTGGCGCCTTGCATTTCACTTGGTAGTGTCGGGAGTGGGGCGCTAGCGCCCCAATGATCCCTAAGAAGTTTTAAGACCTTTTAGAGTTTCATTCAAGAACCGCTCTCGTGGTGCCACAGATACTAATGCGTTAATTGGTACATGATTAATTTAATCGGGTAACAATTAAACATAGTTAGTTGATTAGATAAATAACATTCTTCAGATTAATGTTAAAGTCAAGTCACGACACTGTTGAGTGTGAAAAATCATGCAGCGTTGCAGTTCTTCACACACTGAAACCGGTGTGCCTGGTACCTGCTACCATACCCCATTCAAAGCAACTTAAATAATTTGTCTTGCCCATTCACCCTCTGAATTGCACACATACACAATCCATGTCTCAATTGTCTAAAGACTTAGAAATCCTTCTATAACCTTCATTTTCACTGATTGAAGTGGATTTAATAAGTTAAATCAAAAAGGGATCATAGCTTTCACCTGGATTCACCTGGTCAGTCTATGTCATGGAAAGAGCAGGTGTCCCTAATGTTTTGTACATTCAGTGCATAACAAACTGGATCTGCATACAACACAATAAAGTACATCAGTGACATCAGTGAATTCATTGACATTTTCCCCTGTGGGGCAGAATTGATTAATTACCATCTAATACTGGATAGAATAATAACCTTACCAACCTATTCCAGGCTAATTAAAGCTGTTTGACGTCTGTTTTTCCTCACAATTGTGACATACATAGATACATGTCTAAAACAAAGAGATTAAAATGCCCCCAAACGTGTCTGCATCGCCCCAAATTGGCAATAGAATATGCAGGGGACCCCATTTGGAAAAATGATATTCCCTTAACGCTGGCTGTGTGGGAGGTTGGTGTTACCTTAATTGGGGAGGTTGGCCTCGTGGTAATGGCTGGAGCGGAATTGGTGGAATGGTATCACATACATCAAAAACATGGTTTCTATGGTTTCCATATGGTTGATGCCATTCCATTAGTCGTCCTCCCATCAGCAGCCTCTTGTGGAGCAAATTATCATAGTTTAAAAGTACCTTAATTGACACTAAAGGTTATATTCTCAAATCACTTAATTTGTTTGAAACAATTACAGTTTTTCTCAGGCCCCATTTAAATTTCAAGCCCAAGTTTAGCCCGTAGATGGCGCTAAATCAAAGGTGTATCACATCCGGTCGTGATTGGGACTCCCATAGGGCGACGCTGGTGTAGGCCATCATTGTAATTAAGAATTTGTTCTTAACTGACTTGCCTAGTTAAATAAAGATTAATAAAAAGAACATTTCGAAAATTAAGAAAATAAACCCATACAATTCTACAGCGCTGCAAAACAATATGTAGGCCGACCAGTATTTGTCACATTTGGTTACTCTAGTCTAGAAGTTAGACTTAGTTTTGCAAGCCAATGCTAACTAACGTAAACACAATATTGCTAGGTGGCAATTGTGCTAACACTAGTTATCAACTACTTAACTTAGCTGTATAGCTAGCCAGCCGGTGAAGCTGTCAGTCGGTAATGGGTTGCTAAACCTAACATTCGCTAGAACTATTTTGATTAACTTACACATTTGTTGAGCAGTACATGACATCTCCCTCCGTGTCATTTTGAAACTATGAATTTTCTTGGACTCCTGAGTGGAGCAGCGGTCTAAGGCACTGCATCTCAGTGCTAGAGATGTCACTACAGACCCTGGATTGATTCAAGGCTGTATCATAACCGGCCGTGATTGGGAGTCCCACAGGACTGCACACAATTGGCCCAGCGTTGTCTAGGTTAGGGTTTGGCAAGGGGTAGGCCGTCATTGTCAATAACAATTTGTTCTTAACTGACTTGCCAAGTTAAATAAAAGTTGAATAAAGGTGAAATGAAACACATCGTATCCTTTTCTCCTCATATGCTGCCTTTTTAGCAGCTGGTTCAAGGTTAGTGGTGGACGGATGGAGCGCTTTCCTGGTGCCTGGCCAGCTTTCAACGCTTGTAGAAACATATTTTATTAGACAGCTATCTCCCGCTCTCCATCTCCCAGAGATAACACTGACAAGAGAGTAGGCTACACACATTTGAAAACTGAGGTAAAACCGCGAGCACACACAGACAGGACACGTGACGAAAGAGAGACTTGTTCAGACCATACCTCAGTGCTTCAGACGAGTCACTCCAAACTCTCAGCTCAGTTCATTTTGGCTACTTACAGCACACTGATAAGGACACAAGTGTCTCTGTGCAGAGATTGGGAGTTGTATAACCACTGTATAACCACTGAGACATCATGGTGGTGTGCGTGTGTATAAAATCTAATTTTATTTGTCAGACGCTTCGTGAACGACAGGTGTAGACTAACAGTGAAATGTTTACTTATGGTCCCTTCCCAACAATGCAGAGAGAAACAAAGAGAAATAGTATTTTAAAAAAGAGTGAGATATTTTTTCACTTCAGCTGTAATTGAGAGCTATGCTGTTTGATATCTCACTCACTCTGCACCCTCAAACCTATTTTGTTGCTTGCTTTGCACAAGTGTTGCATAAACTGCTTGTGTTAAAGAGAGGGTGAAAAAGAGAGATGGAGGGAAAGAAAGAGAGAAACCATTAGACCATGTGTGTATGAGATAGAGAGAGAGAGAGAGAGAGAGAGAGAGTTGTTACAGTTTAAGCATTAATTTGTCTGTGTGGTGAATACTATGCTTATTTGTGGTGTCTGTTTTAATACAGGGATAAAATAATTGAGTTTTACACATTGGCTGTGAGAGGAGATCATTACGTAAGCATTCTCACGTAATTCTTGTGACAAGCTCTGTAAATACACTACGCCAGGCATTCAAGAGGAAATTACAACAGAGGTTTTTCAAACGTTTCCAGTAAACAATTATACAGTAAAAAAATGTGACACGCTCCAACAACTGGATTTTTTTCTTTTATTAACAAATTCTGCAATGAAGGAGCTGGTCAGGGTTCTATGCAGTAACTAGCTGGTCAGGGTTCTATGCAGTAACTAGCTGGTCAGGGTTCCATGCAGTAACTAGCTGGTCAGGGTTCCATGCAGTAACTAGCTGGTCAGGGTTCCATGCAGTAACTAGCTGGTCAGGGTTCCATGCAGATCTGTGTAGTGTTAGTAGAGCAGCAAGTCAAACACAAACGGTGAAGTAACATGTACTGTAGTTGGTCAAATCACACGATGCATCTCAGTGAGCTTCTCTTCTTCTTTCTTTCCTTTTTTCAAGCAGCACCATGTTTAGTGACCTGGCAACATGCCTTGTTGTGTCAGGGTCTTCAGTCTCAGGAAGCTTTGCTGAAAAAATGTCAGAAAAGCAGAAAGAAGTAGAGAGAAGTGGACAGCTTTTGGCCTGTGGCATTGCTTTAATCAGAGCCTCACGTAGTCGCAGTCACTCACAAAACACTTTGGATTTACTAAGACAACACAGAACACAGACCGGGTTAGCTCTGATTTAAGACCTGTGTGTCTTATTAAGGAGGGCATTGACTAACACAGCCCAACAGAACATGTTTCAGGGAGAGTAAGACTGGTAGGCTGTGAGGCAGCTGTCCTCCATACCCTGGGATGTTTTCTCCTGTCATGGCTGGGACAGAAACATGGTGAGAAACTATACAGCTGCAAGACATGGCGTTGAAGTCACTGGTCACTGGTGCTGTTGTGCACTTTGCAGCCCTTGGACTAGGTTTGTTGAAAGGTTGAATACATTTATTTCTTGTTTTGGAATATTCAGGTTTTATTCAACAATCATAAAATTGTAAATCTTACATTTAGAAAATATGTATTTTTAATGTTGTGTGTTCTTAGAATATACTGAAGAGGCAATTATGAAGATCTTTGGGTTGCTTCTGAACTCCTGTTTCCTTTCTGTCATTATTGTTGTTGTTGTTGTTGTTTACTGTACACAAAGCAGTGCATTCTGGGATTGTCAACTACCAATCTTTTGAATATTCTCCACCCAACTGCCTCTGCTGCTATGGCAACTAAGGAATCCAAATTAAATTGTATAACTTCTCCTTTCCTCTCATACGTGACATGAACACTAAGAAATATAAGATGATGTGCTGCTCCCCCATCCCGCCCATCCCAAATGCACTGGGGGCAACAAGGTAATGGTTTCTTTCTAAACAGATAGTCCTGTTAATACTTGTTTAGGAAGCCTTCCTCAGTAATTAACAAGTAACAACCCCCTGCCATCGAAATACCTGATTCAATTTGCAATAAGACAACACACGTCGGCAAAGTTTTTAATTGTGCCCATGGCGATAACTTACTGTTTGTAATCGCATTCCAAGAGTCGGGGCGATATTCCCCCAAGGTGTGATTTTTGCGAAAATCGTACCGCCACAAGCTAATTCTGATACACACGTTGGTGGTGAGGTGAGCAACAATGCACATTACCCGGCATAACAGTGTTCCTTACGGTCCTGGGGAGGAACAGAAGGAGAGTTAATATGCTCGCCAATTATTTCCACTTCGTGCCTTTATTGCCTCCTGTGGGAAGGAGGGATGGAGGGAGGAAATGGAGAGGTAGGAGGTGGAGTCCCGCCCCATCCCATCCTCTTTCCCTCCATTGTTAAACAGTTTGGTTGTGTGGAGGTTGCCTACGGAATGCCGACACATGCAGAAAAAGAATGAGATTCTGTAAACTGAGGACATTAATATTTACATTAGAGAAAATGTATCACTGGTCGGTTACGATTGGAAAGGTCACATGTTTGTTATGTTTCTCCTGTGTTCAGATTCAAATGGATGGGCACAGAATGAAATAAACATGTTGTTTATCTCTAAGTCCCCTCCATGTCAACTCTGATACAACTACGTCAGAGAGACAAACATGGAGGATGGAGCTAGCTGGTACTGGATGACTCAGCTGCTGTTTGAAACTTAAGATTATTATAGGGGACTTCATGTTCTGTTTCTCTCTGGGTACTTGGGCACGTGGCCAGGCTGTACACAGATTTGACACACACACACAGATTGAACCTGACTGTCATGCGTTAGTCACTCATAAACGTTCAGATTTCCTCTTTGTGGTTCACTTATTCTCTTCCCCTTTAAATGGTAGGACTTTGCTTTTAAATGAGAAGCATCTATATAGTGCCTATAAAGCCGTTATAAATGGTCCATAAAGCCTTTATAAGATGTTCCTTGTTTAAAAATGTAATTGAATATTTTATACATCTTATACATCTCTAGGCTCTTAATCCCCCTAGAGTTGATGTCAGCGCCCCAGCGTCTATCTAATTAACATCATAAAGAAAATCCACATCAAAATCTGTCGGTTTAAGTTGTAGATATCTGTTTAGCATGGACTGTGTCTCAATGCACTGCATCTGCCGATGTCGGCCTTCTGCATGTGCCGATGTCGGCCTTCTGCATGTGCCGATGTCGGCCTTCTGCATGTGCCGATGTCGGCCTTCTGCATCTGCCGATGTCGGCCTTCTGCATGTGCCGATGTCGGCCTTCTGCATGTGCCGATGTCGGCCTTCTGCATCTGCCGATGTCGGCCTTCTGCATGTGCCGATGTCGGCCTTCTGCATCTGCCGATGTCGGCCTTCTGCATGTGCCGATGTCGGACTTCTGCATGTGCCGATGTCGGCCTTCTGCATCTGCCGATGTCGGCCTTCTGCATGTGCCGATGTCGGCCTTCTGCATGTGCCGATGTCGGCCTTCTGCCGTGGAAGGTGGCAGAGCTATAGCTGTGTTTGTCAGACCAGGAGAAATCCCGAAAATTGGTATTTTCACGAAAAAGTCTGTATGAACGGTTTGGGCTACAAACCATCGAAAGCTGAGACTCTCACGTATATGTTGTTTCTTTTGTGCACAAGACCCGTCTGGTTCTTTAACCCAGTACCAGTTTAAAAAAATTATGTAAATACTTTACTGCCAATACGAGTACAAATATGTACAGCTGAAGTCGGAAGTTTACATACACTTAGGTTGGAGTCAAATAAACTAGTTTTTCAACCACTCCACACATTTCTTGTTAACTTCTCAAGGACCAGTGGGTCGCTAGCGCCCCACTCCCGACACTACCAGGTAAAATGTAAAGCGGCAAATTCAAAATCCCAAAGTTGAATTATTAAACATCCACCAATATACAAGTGTTCTTGGCAATATCACAGCGTTGTCAGATTTCAAAAAGGCTTTACGGCGAAAGCAGCACATTTGATTGTTTGAGAGTAGCACCTCACATGTTTTTCCCATAGCCATGTATCGATTAGCCATCATGGCACACACATAACACATTTCACAGCGAAAACAAATCAATTACCTGTTGAAGAACTTCTGCTGAGGTCATCCTAAGTGCCCAACGAAGACAATCCATGGTTCTTTTGTTAGAAAAAGTCATGTATTATATCCATAAATCTCCATTTGGTTCGCGCGTTATAATCAGAAACGACAGCCTCCACTAGTCCATTGAAACGTGGCGTGAACTCGTTCATCTTATACCTATAAACTTGTCCAAGAACAATCAAACATAGTTTTAAATGTATCCTTAGGAACACTTTTACGTATATTTACTATTATAAATCAACCGGAATATAAACTGATCGATAACGACGGTAAAAAAGACACTGTGCGACTTCTCGGGCGCGCGCCCTGGCTACTGTTGTCATCAAGGGGGACTCACTTGTTTGGTCATTTTCTCTGGTCTAATTCATCCAAAATGGAAGAAATACACTGTCTCGAGACTGTTGACATCATAAGGAAGCGACGTGTACTGCATTCATATGCCCTTATATGGTCATTTTCATTAGGGAGGGGTTCCCAAATGAGCAATGTGTCAAAATCACTTTTTCCAGGACAGAAATCCCTCTGGGTTTTGCCTGCCATATGCGTTCTGTTTCACTCACAGACAAATGGGTAACAGTTTTGGAAAGTTCAGAGTGTTTCCTATCCAATGGTACTAAATATATGCATATCCTATTTTCTGGGCCTGAATGTGAGGCATTTTACTTTGGGCACGCCAGGCTCTCCAAAAACGGTCACCTCATGCACTGCTCCCTATCAAGTTAACAAACTATAGTTTTGGCAAGTCGGTTAGGACATGTACTTTGTGAATGACACAAGTTTCACTTATAATTCACTGTATCACAATTCCAGTGGGTCAAAAGTTTACATACACTAAGTTGACTGTGCCATTAAACAGCTTGGAAAATTCCAGAAAATTATGGTATGGTTTTAGAAGCTTCTGATAGGCTAATTGACATCATTTTATTCAATTAGAGGTGTACCTATGGATGCATTTCAAGGCCTACCTTCATGCTTGACATCATGAAAAATGTAAAGAGATCAACTAAGACCTCAGAAAAAAGATTGTAGACCTCCACAAGTCTGGTTCATCCTTGGGAGCAATTTCCAAACGCCTGAAGCTACCACGTTCATCTGAACAAACAATAGTACAAACACCATGGGACCACGCAGCCGTCATACCGCTCAGGAAGGAGACACGTTCTGTCTCCTAGAGATGAACGTACTTTGGTGCGAAAAGTGCAAATCAATCCCAGACCAACAGCAAAGGACCTTGTGAAGATGCCGGAGGAAACAGGTACAATATTATCTATATCTGTCACGACTTCCACCGACGGTGGCTCCTCTGCCTGTTCGGGCGGTGTTCGGCGGTCGTCGTCACCGGCCTATTAGCTGCCACCGATCCTCCTTTTTTTTATATTGATTTTCTTATTGTTTGCACCTGTTTTGTGTTTGTATTTTCTAGGGCTATTTAAGCCGGTCAAGCCCGCCTCCTTTTGTGCGGGCTTGTTTCTCTGTTTGTTTGGTGGACGTTCGGCTGACGTGTATGTTGGCATGTTCTCTCGTTCCTGTTTTGGGCCGCATTTGTATTGTGTGCGCTGTTGTGTTTGGGGCGTTATATTTACGCGCCGCATTAAAAAAGGAATACTTTTCCCTACACCCTGCTCTCTGTGCCTGACTCCACACCCACCACTCCTAGCTGTCGTGACAGAAGCCCGCACCCTTCTACATGGAGTCAGCAGGAGCAGCACCTCCCCCTCTCCCATCTATGGAGGAGCGTGTCCTCCACCACACCACCATCCTCCACCGGATCGGGTCAGCAATGGACCAGATGATGGAGAGAATGGACCGATGGGAGAGGAGTGGTCTCCTTCCCTCGCCCGCCCAACCTTCCCCGCCTCAACAGACTCCTCCGGCGGCGTCCGAATCCAGCTCGCTCCGTCTCGCCCCCCCCCTAGGGAGTACGATGGGACGGCGGCTGGATGTAAGGGGTTCCTGCTCCAGTTGGAGTTGTACCTGGCCACCGTCCGCCCGACTCCCTCTGGAGAGGAGAGCGTGAGCGCCCTCGTCTCCTGTCTGACGGGTAGAGCCCTGGAATGGGCCAACGCAGTGTGGGACAGCCCAGACTCCGCCAGGGACCACTACCCGGAGTTCGCCCGCCGTTTCCGGGCCGTGTTCGACCACCCACCAGAGGGCCGAGCGGCGGGTGAATGGCTGTTTCACCTGAGACAGGAGACGAGGAGTGCGCAGGACTTCGCACTGGAGTTTTGGACCCTGGCTGCTGGAGCGGGGTGGAACGACCGGGCCCTGATCGACCACTACGGTTGTAGTCTCCGGGAGGAAGTCCGCAGGGAGTTGGCGTGTCGAGACGCTACCCTCTCCCTCGATGAGCTGATCGACATGTCCATACGACTGGACAACCTGCTGGCGGCTCGCGGACGGTCGGGAAGGGCCCTGTTCGTTCCACCTCCCGGGCCTTCCGCTCCTATCCCTATGGAGTTAGGGGGGGGCGTCATCGAGGGGAACCGGAGGAGGAGGCTCCTCCTGCACCAGTTGTGGTCGGAGAGGACACACTGCCGATCGGTACTGGGGGAGTCCCTCTGGGAATCGAGAGGGCAGGCAGAGCACTGCTCGGTCACCCCAGGTGAGTCGGCACCAGACTCACTCAGAGCTCCCTGTTGGTCACATGTTTGTATTAATCTCTTTCCCTGAGTTTTTTCCCTCTCTCCAGCATAAGGCGCTAGTCGATTCAGGCGCAGCTGGGAACCTTATTGATCGCAGACTCTCCTTGAGACTAGGTATTCCGCTAGTGTCGATAGAGCAACCCTTCCCCGTGCACTCCCTAGATAGCCGACCGTTAGGGTCAGGGCTCGTCAGGGAGGCCACGGTTCCGCTGGACATGGTAACGCAGGGGGATCATGGGGAGCGGATTAGTCTATACCTCATTGATGCGCCTGCGTTTCCAGTGGTGCTGGGGATTCCCTGGCTGGCTAAGCACAACTCTATGATTTCGTGGAAACAGGGGGCTCTCCAGGGGTGGTCAGAGGAGTGTTCAGGTAGGTGTGAAGGAGTTTCCATTGGTGCCACAACGGTGGAGAGTCCAGACCAGGTTTCCACTGTGCGCATTCCCTCTGAATATGCCGATTTGGCTATCGCCTTCTGTAAAAAGAGGGCGACCAAATTACCACCTCATCGACGAGGGGATTGCGCGATAAACCTCCAGGTAAACGCAACACTTCCCAGGAGTCACGTGTACCCGTTGTCATAGGAGACAGTGGCTATGGAGACCTATATCACTGAATCTCTGCGACAGGGGTACATTCGGCCCTCCATATCACCCGTCTCCTCGAGTTTCATTTTTGTGAAGAAGAAGGAGGGAGGTCTGCGGCCGTGCATTGATTACAGAGGTCTAAATGCCATCACAGTGGGATTTAGTTACCCGCTACCTCTCATTGCTACGGCGGTTGAATCATTTCACGGGGCGCATTTCTTCACAAAACTGGACCTCAGGAGTGCATATAATCTGGTGCGTATCCGGGAGGGAGATGAGTGGATGACAGCGTTTAGTACTACATCTGGTCATTATGAGTACCTCGTCATGCCGTATGGGTTGAAGAATGCTCCAGCCGTCTTTCAATCTTTCGTGGACGACATTCTCAGGGACCTGCACGGGCAGGGTGTGGTGGTGTATATAGATGATATATTGATCTATTCCGGCACACGCGCCGCGCATGTGTCTCTGGTCCGCAAGGTACTTGGGCGACTGCTGGAGCATGACCTGTACGTTAAGGCGGAGAAATGTGTGTTTTCCAAGCAAGCCGTTTCCTTCCTGGGGTATCGCATTTCCACCTCTGGGGTGGTGATGGAGTGTGACCGCATTAGGGCCGTGCGTAATTGGCCGACTCCGACCAAGGTAAAGGAGGTGCAGCGGTTTTGAGGGTTTGCCAATTACTAGGTTTATCCGGGGTTTTGGCCAGGTGGCTGCTCCCATTACCTCACTGCTGAAGGGGGGGCCGGCTCGTTTGCGGTGGTCGGCGGAGGCGGACAGAGCTTTCAGTCGTTTGAAGGAGCTGTTCACTAACGCTCCCTTGCTGGCTCATCCGGACCCCTCTTTGGCGTTCATGGTGGAGGTGGACGCGTCTGAGGCTGGTGTTGGAGCCGTGCTATCACAGCGCTCGGGCACCGGTGGTATGGGAGGTGGACGCGGACATCGAGCGGGCACGGCGGTTGGAACCTGCGCCTCCTCAGTGTCCTACTGGTCGCCAGTACGTGCCGCTTGGTGTTTGTGACAAATTGATTCGGTGGGCTCATACGCTACCCTCTTCGGGTCATCCGAAATTGAGAGGACAGTGCAGGGTCTTAGGGGGAAATACTGGTGGCCCACATTGGCTAAGGATGTGAGATTTTATGTCTCCTCCAGTTCGGTGTGCGCTCAGAGTAAGGCTCCTAGACACCTGCCTAGAGGGAGGTTACAGCACCTCCCCGTTCCACAACGGCCATGGTCTCACCAGTCGATGGATTTCCTCACGGATCTTCCTCCGTCCCAGGGGAACACCATGATCCTGGTCGTTGTGGATTGGTTCTCTAAGTCCTGTCGTCTTATCCTGTTGCCCGGTCTCCCTACGGCCCTACAGACTGCGGAGGCCCTGTTTACCCACGTCTTCCGGCACTACGGGGTGCCTGAGGACATCGTTTCTGATCGGGGCCCCCAGTTCACGTCCCGAGTGTGGAGGGCGTTTATGGAGCGTCTGGGGGTCTCGATCAGCCTGACCTCAGGTTTTCACCCTGAGAGTAATGGGCAGGTGGAGAGAGTGAACCAGGAGGTGGGTAGGTTTCTGAGGTCGTATTGCCAGGACCGGCCCGGTGAGTGGGCGAGGTACGTCCCATGGGCGGAGGTGGCGCAGAACTCACTCCGTCACTCCTCCACAAACATGTCACCGTTCCAGTGCGTGTTGGGCTACCAGCCGGTCCTGGCACCATTTCATCAGAGCCAGACTGAAGCTCCTGCGGTAGAGGAGTTGGTGCAGCGCTCAAAGGAGACCTGGAGATCCGTCCAGGAGTCACTAAAACAGGCTGGTGGGCGGCAGAAGAGGAGCGCTGACCGTCACCGCAGTGAGGCCCCCGTGTTCGCACCGGGGGACCGGGTTTGGCTCTCGACCCGGAACCTGCCCCTTCGCTTGCCCTGCCGGAAGCTGGGGCCGCAGTGTGTGGGGCCATTTAAAGTCCTGAGGAGGATAAATGAGGTGTGTTATAGGCTACAGCTTCCATCTTACTACCGCATTAACCCCTCGTTTCATATGTCTCTCCTCAGGCCGGTGGTAGCTGGTCCCCTGCAGGAAGGTGAGGTGCCGGAGTCCCCCCCCCCTTTGGACATCGAGGGGTCCCCGGCGTACACAGTCCGCTCCATTCTGGACTCCAGGCACCGGGTGAGGGGCCTGCAGTACCTCGTGGACTTGGAGGGGTACGGTCCGGAGGAGAGGTACTGGGTGCCGGTGGCGGATATCTTGGATCCGTCACTACTGGTGGAGTTTCACCGCCTTCACCCGGATCGCCCTGCGCCTCGCCCTCGGGGTCGTCCTCGATGCCGATGTCGGCGCACTGCAAGAGCCGCGCGTCAGGAGGGGGGTACTGTCACGACTTCCACCGACGGTGGCTCCTAGCTGTCGTGACAATATCCACAGTAAAACGAGTCCTATATCGACATAACCTGAAAGGCCGCTCAGGAAGTAAGAAGCCACTGCTCCAAAACCGGCATAAAAAAGCCAGCCTACGGTTTGCAACTGTGCATGGGGACAAAGATCGTCGTTTTTTGAGAAATGTCCTCTGGTCTGATGAAACAAAAATAGAACTGTTTGGCCATAATGACCATAGTTATGTTTGGACGAAAAGGGGGGAGGCTTGCAAGCCGAAGAACACCATCCCAACCATGAAGCACGGGGGTGGCAGCATCATGTTGTGGGGGTGCTTTGCTGCAGGGGGGACTGGTGCACTTCACAAAATAGATGGCATCATGAGGTAGGAAAATTATGTGGATATATTGATGCTACATCTCAAGAAATCAGTCAGGAAGTTAAAGCTTGGTCGCAAATGGGTCCTCCAAATGGACAATGTCCCCAAGCATACTTCCAAAGCTGTGGCAAAATGGCTTAAAGACAACAAAGTCAAGGTATTGGAGTGGCTATCACAAAGCCCTGACCTCAATCCTATAGAAAATGTGTTGGCAGAACTGAAAAAGCGTGTGCGAGCAAGGAGGCCTACAAACCTGACTCAGTTACACCAGTTCTGTCAGGAGTAATGGGCCAAAATTCACACAACTTATTGTGGTAAGCTTGTGGAGGGATACCCAAAACATTTGATCCAAGTTAAACAATTTAAAGGCAATGCTACCAAATACTAATTGAGTGCATGTAAACTTCTGACCCACTGGGAATGTGATGAAGGAAATAAAAGCTGAAATAAATCATTCTCTCTACTATTATTCTGACATTTCACATTCTTAAAGTAAAGTGGTGATCCTAACTGACCTATAACAGGGACATTTTTACTAGGATTAAATGTCAGGAATTGTGAAAAACTGAGTTTAAATGTATTTGGCTAAGGTGTATGTAAACTTCCGACTTCAACTGTATATATAGTTTCATCTCAGACTTAAAAACATACTTCCTTTTGATTCATTTTTGGACTGTTTCGCAATATTTTAGTTTGTTATTCTATGGGCTAATAGCAATAAATCCAAATTCAGTGTTTCTTCAAATAATTAATTTAAATATATTTTTTATACCTAAAGGAGATCTAAAATTCTAAGAAGCTAAATGATCCTTGGTATGACCATCATCAAACAATCACATATGTTAGCTGAGTAGAAACCCGGCCCGGGCCCTTAGACCCCATTTACAAGAGCTGTCTCCAGTCCTGGAATAGAACCAATCTAAGCAAGCTATTTCAAATCAAATTGTTGTGGAAAATGGAGCCAGCAAGCTGCAGGCATTGTGAGGGACTTTGGCCCACACAAACCAATTAGGCAAGTTTCCAAAGCAATACTCCACAATGTAGCCCAGAGGACGGCAGCCCAACAAGACTTTGATTTCCCTGAATGTGATTGTAATTTTATATTCCCTGGAAAAGCAAGATGGCTGCCATGGGTTGGTTGGTTGGTGTTGTGAGTGTGTCTGTGAGACCTGAGGTAGATTAAGGTTAGAGTAACACATTCACACTGCTCTGACAGTATGTGCTGTATGTAGACCTGGGATAGCTGCCTGTATTTTCTCTCTCTCTCTCTCTCTCTCTCTCTCTCTCTCTCTCTCTCTCTCTCTCTCTCTCTCTCTCTCTCTCTCTCTCTCTCTCACACACACACACGCACAAACACAGAGAGACTTGGGTTAACGGTGTGTATTAGATCAGTGATCCCCTCTCAGGCATCTCTCTCTTTCTCTCCCTCTGTCTCTCTCTCTCTCTATCTTTATCTCTATCTAAACACACACACACACACAGGCACACACAGACAGATACTTAATGGTGTGTATTAGATCAGTGATCCCCTCTCTACCCCTGACATTAGACTGTAATCCCGGAATCTGGGATCAAGGATTAGTGCTGCGACTGAGATAGCAGCCTGTGGCCTTTACAGACACTAAATGCTACTGAGCCCTCAGCCCCTCCACAAAACAATACAATACAGATTTGTAGTTTTGGACTGGTCCGTTTATATGGGAAGAAGAGTGTTGATGTTTGGAGATTAGATGTACTATTACAACTCGGACTAACTGTTAAAACAATTCACACCCCAAGATATTTCATAATTAAATTTGTTAAGTTGTTGCCACACAGAACAGCGTATATTCACAATGAGAGAAGCCAAGACAATAATTCGGTGTGTTATCTGTATCACAACTAGATCTACCATGTGAGTCCCCTATTGTAGCAATCCATGAGCCCCCTACTGTAGCAATCTGTGAGCCCCCTATTGTAGCAATCTGTGAGCCCCCTATTGTAGCAATCTGTGAACCCCCTATTGTAGCAATCTGTGAACCCCCTATTGTAGCAATCTGTGAACCCCCTATTGTAGCAATCTGTGAACCCCCTATTGTAGCAATCCATCTTCCACCTCTGATTTAGATCATTTCAAACCCCGGCACCGTCCGTCAAACGGGAAGTAAAAACAAAGATGCACCCCAAAGAAAATGCAGTAGATCCAAAACATTTGAGGTGAGAAGAAAGACGTGGATCATATCACTACAAATATCCTTCAGAATTAGCTGGCCCTTCCCAGCCCTGATATTTGTCAGCAGGCAGTCAGGCAGGAGGTGTGCAGATTCTGAAATGGCTCAATCAGTAACCCGATATAGCTCTATCAGTAACCCATGACTTCATGATGCCATTATCCAGCTGGGGATGACAGCGCTCGGTGGCACCATCATCTTGTCAGCTAGCTAATAAAGAAACTCTCGACATAGACTGCTCATATGAGTGGTAATAACCCCACAGCCAGTGATAATCCTTAAGAGTCTCATATGAGTGGTATAACCCCACAGCCAGTGATAATCCTTAAGAGTCTCATATGAGTGGTATAACCCCACAGCCAGTGATAATCCTAAACCGGAGGGGGACTCCTTTAGGAATCAAGAAAGGTATACAAAAATTATTATATTATGCACGGTTTCATGCACACAATAATACAATTATTGTGGATAGTCAGATTAATATAATAGTTTGTTTAAAAATGTTTACATACTTCGCAAGAATGATTTCCTTAATAAGCCTGTTTGTATGGAAAAGATCTGAGACCAGGCTTCTGATGGGCCTTTTGATGAATTCAGAACATTGCCCATCAGCATAAATGCTCTACCACAGTGATGATGTCATTTTTGTGAATACTATTTGATTCTTAGTTTGGACATCAAAAGTTTGTATGAGATGCATACTTTCAGTTTATCCGAGCTCACTTCACTCGGGCATAAGAGGGAGGCTTGCGCGACCGGTGCTGGCACATACGCAGATAGAATACAGAGCTGGAATACTGACTAAGCTGTTTACATGTCCTAATAATTTAAGAGGTTTACATGTCCTAGTCATTTAATCTGTTTACATGTCCCAATAATTGAATCTGTTTACGTGTCCTAATAATTGAAGCTGTTTACATGTCCTAATAATTTAAGCTATTTACATGTCCTAATAATTTAAGCTGTTTACATGTCTCAATATTTGAAGCTATTTACATGTCCTAATCATTTAAGATGTTTACATGTCCCAGTAATTGAAGCTGTTTACATGTCCTAATAATTTAAGCTATTTACATGTCCCAATAATTGAAGCTATTTACATGCCCTAATAATTTTAGCTGTTTACATGTCCTAATAATTTAAGATGATTATTGCACATGTAGTAATAATTTAAAAGATTCCTCAGAAAACCAGGTGTTTTAACTCTTTAGGCATCATCAGCCGAGGTGTCGGTTTTGGAGAGTCTGGCGTGCCCAAAGTAAAATACCTGCCACTCAGGCCCAGAAACTAGGATATGCACATACATACATTA
This sequence comes from Hucho hucho, assembly GCA_003317085.1. Classification (NCBI taxonomy): domain Eukaryota; kingdom Metazoa; phylum Chordata; class Actinopteri; order Salmoniformes; family Salmonidae; genus Hucho; species Hucho hucho. Next base: position 18,249 of record QNTS01008665.1, on the reverse strand, counting down.
GTACTATTGGATAGGAAACACTCTGAAGTTTCTAAAACCGTTAAAATAATGTCTTTGAGTATAACAGAACTGATATAGCAGGCGAAAACCCAAGGAAAATCCATCCGGATTTGCAGTTTTTTTGGTAGATTACCTTTTTCTCCTGGCTGCCTATTGTATTCAACGTTATCTAGGACCTAGCCTGCAGTACCTATGGCTTCCACTGGATGTCAACAGTCGTTAGACAGGGTTTCATGACCTTAGGTTGAATTAGAAGCCAATAGAAGAAGAATTTAGACGTGGACCCCGGAACTCAATAGAATGACATGCGCATTCATGGTCTCGCGCGCTCTGTGTTTTTTTCGTTCAGGCTATAATCCGGTTGAAATATTATAGTAAATATACATAAAAGGATACCTAAGGATACATTAAAAATGATGTTTGATTTGTTTGGACAAAGTTGATAGGTATAATTTGAACGAGTTCTCTTCATGGTTCAATGGGCGACTCGACTGTGGATTTTCTGAACATAACGCGCCAACCAAACTGAGATTTATGGATATAATAAATTACTTTTTCTAACAAAAGAACCATTGGATGTCTTCGTTGGACACTTGGGATGCCCTCAGTAGAAGTTCTTCGAAAGGTAAGTGATTTATTTGAGCTATTATATGGGTTTTGTGTGACCCGCGCTGGTTATGAATTTATGCTAATGAATAAATGTTAGAGGTGCTATCCTCAAACAATCAAATGTTGTGCTTTCGTCATGAAGCCTTTTTGAAATCTGACAACGCTGTGATATTGCCAAGAATCAGAGCTTTTGATGACTATGCAACACTTGTATATTGATGAATGTTTAATAATTCAACTTTTGGATTTTGAATTTGGCGCCTTACATTTCACCAGGTAGTGTCGGGAACGGCCCGCTTGCGCCCCATTTCTCCCTAAGTAGTTAATCAGCGTATGTTTACTTGGATTATGACCTTACTGATTAAGATAAGCAGAGTAAGATGTTCACATGACTATTTCCAGAATCTGCCTACTACCATAATTTAATATTGAATGATTAGTGTGCATGTAAACATACTCATTAAATTTGGCCTTAATGCTATTAGCCCATAGAAACAGATTCATACATGGAAAAACTGAAGTTTGTTTTAAAGTCTCTGTTCTATATCTGATATCTAAGAAAGATCACACAATTATTCGTATGACTTTTTATTTTTTTACACATACATTGAGGGAAAAAAGTATTTGATCCCCTGCTGATTTTGTACGTTTGCCCAATGACAAAGAAATGATCAGTCTATAATTTTAATGGTAGGTTTATTTGAACAGTGAGACAGAATAACAACAAAAAAATCCAGAAAAACGCATGTGAAAAATGTTATAAATTGATTTGCATTTCAATGAGGGAAATAAGTAATAAGACCCCTCTGCAAAACATGACGTTTCTTGTATTTGGCCACCAGGTTTGCACACATCTCAGGAGGGATTTTGTCCCACTCCTCTTTGCAGATCTTCTCCAAGTCATAAACTTCTTAGGGAGCGGTGGTGCGCTAGCGCCCCACTCCCGACACTACCCGGTGAAATGCAAGGCGCCAAATTCAAAATCCAAAAGTTGAAATATTAAACATTCATCAATATACAAGTGTTGCATAGTCATCAAAAGCTCTGCTCCTTGGCAATATCACAGCGTTGTCAGATTTCAAAAAGGCTTTACGGCGAAAGCACCACATTTGATTGTTTGAGGATAGCACCCCACATATTTATTCCATTACCATAAATTCATAAGCCTTCACGGTTCACAGAAAACACATTTCACAGCGAAACAAATCAATTACCTTTTGAAGAACTTCTGCTGAGGGCTTCCCAAGTGTCCAACGAAGACAATCCATGGTTCTTTTGTTAGAAAAAGTAATGTATTATATCCATAAATCTCCGTTTGGTTGGCGCGTTATAATGAGAAAATACAGCCTCCACCCGTCCATTGAAACGTGAAGAGAACTCGTTCAACTTATACCTATAAACTTGTCTAAGAACAATCAAACATAATTGTAAATGTATCCTTAGGAACACTTTTATGTATATATAGTATAATATTTCAACCGGAATATAAACTGGGCGATAAGAAAGGAAAGGAAACAACCGAGCGCGCCAGCCGGGAGCGCGCATTTACTTCTATTGACATCTGTGTGGCCACTTCCTTATTCGTCTTCTTCTACAATCTAAAAGCAGCTAAAAAGAATCAAAACACTGTCTCGAGACTGTTGACATCCAGAGGAAGCAATAGGTACTGCATTCATATGCCCTTATATGGGCATTTTCATAAGGGAGGGGTTCCAAATGAGGCAATGTGTCAAAACCAGAAATTCCTCGGGTTTTCGCCTGCCATATCCGTTCTGTTATACTCACAGACAAAATATTAACACTTTTAGAAACAGAGTGTTTCCTTTCCAATGGTACTAAATATGTGCATATCCTATTTTCTGGGTCTGAATGGGAGGCATTTTACTTTGGGCACGCCAGGCTCTCCAAAACCGTCACCTCGTGCGCTGCTCCCAAAGAAGTTAAGGTTTCGAGGCTGACGTTTGGCAACTCGAACCTTCAGTTCCCTCCACAGATTTTCTATGGGATTAAGGTCTGGAGACTGGCTAGGCCACTCCAGGACCTTAATGTGCTTCTTCTCGAGCCACTCCTTTGTTGCCTTGGCCGTGTGTTTTGGGTCATTGTCATGCTGGAATACCCATCCACGACCCATTTTCAATGCCCTGACTGAGGGAAGGAGGATCTCACTCAGAGCTCCATTTTGGTCTCATCTGACCACAACACTTTCACCCAGTTGTCCTCTGAATCATTCAGATGTTCATTGGCAAACTTCAGATGGGCATGTATATGTGCTTTCTTGAGCAGGGGGAACTTGCGGGCGCTGCAGGATTTCAGTCCTTCACGGTGTAGTGTGTTACCAATTGTTTTCTTGGTGACTATGGTCCCAGCTGCCTTGAGATCATTGACAAGATCCTCCCGTGTAGTTCTGGGCTGATTCCTCACCATTCTCATGATCATTGCAACTCCACGAGGTGAGATCTGGCATGGAGCCCCAGGCCGAGGGAGATTGACAGTTCTTTTGTGTTTCTTCCATTTGCGAATAATCGCACCAACTGTTGTCACCTTCTCACCAAGCTGCTTGACGATGGTCTTGTAGCCCATTCCAGCCTTGTGTAGGTCTACAATCCTGTCCCTGACATCCTTGGAGAGCTATTGGTCTTGGTCATGGTGGAGAGTTTGGAATCTGATTGATTGATTGCTTCTGTGGACAGGTGTCTTTTATACAGGTAACAAGCTGAGATTAGGAGCACTCCCTTTAAGAGTGTGCTCCTAATCTCAGCTCGTTACCTGTATAAAAGACACCTGGGAGCCAGAAATCTTTCTGATTGAGAGGGGGTCAAGTACTTATTTCCCTCAATAAAATGCAAATCAATTTATAACATTTTTCACATGCGTTTTTCTGTATTTTTTTTTGTTATTCTGTCTCTCACTTTTCAAATAAACCTACCATTAAAATTATAGACTGATCATTTCTTTGTCAGTGGGCAAACGTACAAAATCAGCAGGGGATCAAATACTTTTTTCCCTCACTGTATCATCCCCTTTTTGGGGCACTAATCTACTTCCATAGAACACGGAGTATACAAAACATTACTAACACCTTCATAATATTGAGTTTCACCCTCTTTTGACCTCAGAACAGCTTCAATGTGTCAGGGCATGGACTCTACAAGGGGTCGAAAGCGTTCCACAAGGATGCTGGCCCATGTTGACTCCAATCCTTCCCACAGTTGTGTCAAGTTGGCTGGATGTCCTTTGGTGGTGGACCGTTTTTGAAACACACATAAAACTGTTGTGTGTGAAAAACCCAGCAGAGTTGCAGTTCTTGATACAAACTGGTGCCCCTGGCGCCTACTACCATATTCCATTCAAAGGCACTTAAAACCACTTAGGGATCATTGGGGCGCAATCCCGACACTACCCGGTGAAATGTAAGGCGCCAATTTCAAAATCCAAAAGTTGAATTTTTAAACATTCATCAATATACAAGTGTTGCATAGTTAAGTGGGGCGCGCTCACAGTCTTGTGCCCAGGAAAAGTTATTGACATCCGTGGTCCCTTCACTATTTCTTCTTCTTTTCGGTTCTGTTCAATGATAAAGCCTTCAAACACTGTCTAAAGACAGTTGACATCTAGTGGAACCCATAGGTACTGCAATCTGGGAGCTATTTTACATGGATTTCAATAGGAAGCCTATCAAACTGAGGAAATGTCACACAAGAAAAACATTCTGGACAGAAATTCCTCTGGTTTTTGCCTGCTATATCAGTTCTGTTATACTCACAGACATTATTTTAAATATGTTGTGTTGCTTATTCACCCTCTGAGTGGCACACACACAATCCATGTCACAATTGTTTCAAGACTTAAAAATCCTTCTTTAATTAAACTGTCTCCTCCCCTTCATCTACACTGTGTATTTAACAACTGACATCAATAAAGGATCATAGCTTTCACCTGGATTCACCTGGTCTGTCTACAGTATGTAATGGAAAGAGCAGGTGTTCTTTCTGTTTTGTACGCTCAGTTTGAACTTCCGTTCATTTATAAACTGGTAACGGGCTACCTTCAGATGAGTCTTGTGAGGCTTGTATGTGTTTGTGAGAGTCTCACCTTTCCATAAATTGGTCATATTAGTTTTAAGTCAACCGGTTGAGATGCTACAGATGTTTTTGTGAGAAGACCAATGTTTGGGATGTCTCCTGGTCTGACAAAGACCGCTGTAGCTCGGCCACCGTCCAGCACAGATGCGGAAGCCCGACATTGGTGGATGAAGTGGATTGAGACGCAGGCGTAAAAACAGATATCTCTGACTTAAACAGACAGATTTTGATTAAAACCTCTTAAGGAGCAGTGGTGCGCTAGCGCCCCACTCCCGACACTACCCGGTGAAATGCAAGGCGCCAAATTCAAAATCCAAAAGTTGAATTATTAAACATTCATCAATATACAAGTGTTTCATAGTAATCAAAAGCTCTGCTTCTTGGCAATATTACAGCGTTGTCAGATTTCAAAAAGGCTTTACGGCGAAAGCACTACATTTGATTGTTTGAGGGTAGCACCTCCAACATTTTTTCACATTACCATAAATTCATAAACTATGAGGTTCACACAAAACACATTTCACAGCAAAAACAAATCAATTACCTTTTGAAGAACTTCTGCTGAGGGCTTCCCAAGTGTCCAACAAAGACAATCCATGGTTCTTTTGTTAGAAAAAGTAATTTATTATATCCATAAATCTCCGTTTGGTTGGTGCGTTATGATGAGAAAATACAGCGTCCACTCGTCCATTGAAACGTGAAGAGAACTCGTTCAACCTATACCTATAAACTTGTCCAAGAACAATCAAACATCATTGATAATGTATCCTTAGGAACACTTTTATGTATATTTTGTATAATATTTCAACCGGAATATAAACTGGGCGATAGGAAAGGAAACAACCACAGCGCACGCAAGCCGGGAACGCGCATTCTCTTCTGTTGACTGTGTGACCACTTCCTAATTCTTCTTCTATTGCCATCTAAAGCAACTAAATAGAATCAGAACAGTGTCTAGAGACTGTTGACATCCAGTGGAAGCAATAGGTACTGCAATCATACTCCCTTATATGGGCATTTTCATACGGGAGGTATGAGGGAGAGGGGAGTAGAGGGGAGGGGAGGCGAGGCGAGGTGGAGGGAGAGAAAGGGGAGAGGGGAGGAGAGGTGGAAGGAGAGGGGAGTAGAGGGGAGGAGAGGAGAGGTGGAGGGAGAGGGGAGGAAAAGGGAGAGGAGAGGAGGAGAGGTGGAGAGAGAGGGGAAGAGAGGGGAGGCGAGGTGGAGGGAGAGAAAGGGGAGAAGGGAGGAGAGGGGAGGAGAGGTGGACGGAGAGGTGGAGGGAGAGGAGAGGAGAGTTGGAGGGAGTAGAGGGGAGGAGAGGTGGAGTAGAGGGGAGGAGAGGTGGAGGGAGAGGGGAGGAGAGGTGGAGTAGAGGGGAGGAGAGGTGGAAGGAGAGAAATGGGAGAGGGAGAGAGAAAAGGGGGAGCGGGAAGAAGCTAAATTAAAGAGGAGAAATTCAGACAAAGATAGAGAGATTGGAGTAAGGGAGAAAGAGGGGGAATTCTTTCAGACAGAGATAGAGAGATTGGAGTAAGGGAGAAAGAGATGGAATGTGGGAAGGGAGAAAAGAGAAGGAGTGAGAAACGGGGAACGAGGGAGAGAGAGAGAAATGTGTAAATGGTGTGATAAATATGTGGGTGGCTACTCTGTGATTTAGGCTTAGCTCTAAATATGACTCTAGAAGGGGGAGTTTGAAATTATAATCTATACTGAACAAAAATATTAACTCAACATGCAACAATTTCACAATTTTACTGAATTACAGTTTTTATAAGGAAATCAATCAATTTAAATAAATAAATTAGGCCACCTGGGAGGGCATAGGCCCACCCACTGGGGAGCCAGGCCCAGCCAATCAGAATGAGTTTTTCCCCACAAAAGGAATTTATTACAGACATAAATACTCCTTATTTGCATCAGCTGTCCGGGTGGCCGGTCTCAGACGATCACGCAGGTGAAGAAGCCGGATGTGGAGGTCCTGGGCTGGCGTGGTTACACGTGGTCTGCGGTTGTGAGGCCGGTTGGACTTACTGCCAAATTCTCTAAAATAACGTTGGAGGCGGCTTATAGTAGAGAAATTAACATTCAACTATCTGGCACCAGCTCTGGTGGAAATTGCAGTCAGCATGTCAATTGCACGCTACATCAAAACATCTGTGGTATTGTGTTCTATGACAAAACTACACATTTTAGAGTGGCCTTTTATTTTCCCCCAGCACAAGGGGCACCTGTGTAATGATCATGCTGTTTAATCAGCTTCTTGAAATGCCACACCTGTCAGGTGGATGAATTATCTTGGCAAAGGAGAAATGCTCACTAACAGGGATGTAAACAAAGATGTGCACAACATTTGAGGGAAATAACCTTTATGTGCTCATGGAACATTTCTAGGATATTTTATTTCAGCTCATGAAACATGGGACCAACACTTTACATGTACATTTTTGTTCAGTATATTTAAAGAAAATTAATTGACCATGAGAGTGTTTATGAGATGTTGTGGTTGGTTATGTAAATAAATGACAGAGGAAAGGTAAACCACATGATTACTCGATGGGAATAATAATATTGAGAATATTAAGCCATACAAGGCACAGAAACACACACACATACACACAAACAAACACACACTTAGAAAACAAACACTGACATTAACTGCCTGTGGATATTTTATTGAATGATATTTTGGGATACTCAACACTCCACCATCTCTAAGCTAGACTCTCTCCTTTCCTCCTAAGACCTCTCAAGCACCAGACCCTGTCAGCAACACTCCACTGTGTCACGTCACATTAATCTTGACATAACTGAATTAAACAACGTCCACTTGATTACAAAAGAATAGTACATGTTTGTCAGGATCCCTGCACTTTATTATCCTCCTCCGACGTCTCGGCCGATGTGTCGCCACGGTCCGAGAGGAGAGGTGCATACTGACTACTGTAGGACCAGGTGGAGAGGTGCTTAATGACTACTGTAGGACCAGGTGGAGAGGTGCTTAATGACTACTGTAGGACCAGGTGGAGAGGTGCTTAATGACTACTGTAGGACCAGGTGGAGAGGTGCTTAATGACTGCTGTAGGACCAGGTGGAGAGGTGCTTAATGACTACTGTAGGACCAGGTGGAGAGGTGCTTAATGACTACTGTAGGACCAGGTGGTGAGGTGTTATTGGCCCGTAACCAGGCAGAGGAGAGCAGAGAGGATGAAAAACTAAAGATACTCAGTGTTTGAATTTCAGGGCACATTAAAGAGGACCATCTGTCATTGGTTCTTTATTGTTTTCCTCAGTGGGCCACTCAATTTTGGAACACACTGATAAGCAATACGAGACACACACACACACATGCACGTGCACACACACACACACTGCATACACATACTCATACACCTTTCACCAACTCACACATCCTGTCCTCAACTCTTGGCTGCACATGCAAAGTGGTATAAGACCGATAAGAGTAAGCAGGCTAGCTTACATTTAGGATTTTAGGCTTCAAACACTAAGGATAAGATGAGCGTGAAGAGGGAAAACGCTGATTCAGAACAGATATCCATCCTTGTCCCACACTCACACACATAAGGAGAGGAGATGAAGAGAACAGAAGAGGGGAGAGTTGGATGAGAGGAGATGGAATGACCCAACCCTATCTGTTCCTGCCATTGAGAACGCCCAGGGAACAAGGCTGCAATGTTGGCCAAGGAATAGAGTGCCGGCCTGGGGGAGAGATCTGCCAAGTTCCTCTCCTCAGCTCTGGATGGATCTGGAAACTGAGGAGTGTCTCACTACACTTTAAAGTGACTGAGGAAGGGAGTGCAGTCAATGTCAGGGACGAGGGATAGAGGTACACAGGGGCTAGTCAGAGCACAGGGGGTGGGGCTAGTCAGAGCACAGGGAAGAGGGACTAGTCAGAGCACAGGGA
>QNTS01008664.1:27567-39922 GCA_003317085.1 Hucho hucho | reverse complement strand
GACATAGCGTCCAAATACAAGGACATAGCGTCCAAATACAAGGACATAGCCTCCAAATACAATGACATAGCCTCCAAATACAATGACATAGCCTCCAAATACAATGACATAGCCTCCAAATACAATGACATAGCCTCCAAATGCATCAGGAAAAAAGTATAAAGAATTTGACTTTAAACAGAGAAAGTGAAATGACATCAATACTATATGCACACTACATCCCAACCTGTTCTTGTCGTATTCCAGCAGTTTGTCTTTATGTTGAAGGGCCTTTTCTAACCCTGCCTTCATCTTTGCCTCTTGGTGTGGAAGATAGCCCCTCTCCGATGCCCCCTCTGAATGACAAAGACGGGCACACAGACATTAGATAGAATTTAACCACTCTCTACTATGCTATGTAGATAGACACTACTGTTTTCTTATCTCACCCATGAGTACATTACTATATACAGTTGAAGTCGGAAGTTTACATACACATTAAAGCTCATTTTTCAACCACTCCACAAATTTCTTGTTAACAAACTATAGTTTTGGCAAGTCGGTTAGGACATCTACTTTGTGCATGACCCAAGTAATTTTTCCAACAATTGTTTACAGACAGATTTTTTCACATATAATTCACTGTATCACAATTCCAGTGGGTCAGAAGTTTACATACACTAAGTCGACTGTGCCTTTAAACAGCTTGGAATATTCCAGAAAATGATGTCATGGCTTTAGAATCTTCTGATAGGCTAATTGACATCATTGGAGTCAATTGGAGGTGTACCTGTGGATGTATTTCAAGGCCTACCTTCAAACTCAGTGCCTTTTTGCTTGACATCATAGGAAAATCAAAAGAAATCAGCCAAGACCTCCAAATTGTTGGTTCATCCTTGGGAGCAATTTCCAAACGCCTGAAGGTACCACGTTCATCTGTACAAACAATAGTACGCAAGTAAACACCATGGGACCAAGCAGCAGTCATACCGCTCAGGAAGGAGATGCGTTCTGTCTCCTAGAGATGAACGTACTTTGGTGTGAAAAGTGCAAATCAATCCCAGAACAACAGCAAAGGACCTTGTGAAGATGCTGGAGGAAACAGGTACAAAAGTATCTATATCCACAGTAAAACGAGTCCTATATCGACATAACTTGAAAGGCCGCTCAGCAAGGAAGAAGCCACTGCTCCAAAACCGCCATAAAAAAGCCACACTACGGTTTGCAACTGCACATGGGGACAAATATCGTACTTTTTGGAGAAATGTCCTCTGGTCTGATGAAACAAAAATAGAACTGTTTGGCCATAATGAACATCGTTATGTTTGGAGGAAAAAGGGGGAGGCTCGCAAGCTGAAGAACACCATCCCAACCGTGAAGCACGGGGGTGGCAGCATCATGTTGTGGTGGTGCTTTGCTGCAGGAGGAACTGGTGCACTTCACAAAATAGATGGCATCATGAGGAAGGAAAATTATGTGGATATATTGAAGCAACATCTCAAGACATCAGTCAGGAAGTTAAAGCTTGGTCGCAAATGGGTCTTCCAAATGAACAAAGACCCCAAGCATACTTCCAAAGTTGTGGCAAAATGGCTTAAGGACAACAAAGTCAAGGTATGGGAGTGGCCATCACAAAGCCCTGACCTCAATCCTATAGAAAATCTGTGGGCAGAACTGAAAAAGCGTACAAAGAAGGCCTACAAACTTGACTCAGTTACACCAGCTCTGTCAGGAGGAATGGGCCAAAATTCACCCAACTTATTGTGGAAGCTTGTGGAAGGCTACCCAAAACGTTTGACCCAAGTTAAACAATTTAAAGGCAATGCTACCAAATACTAATTGAGTGTATGTAAACTTCTGCCCCACTGGGAATGTGATGAAAGAACTAAAAGCTGAAATAAATCATTCTCTCTACTATTATTCTGACATTTCACATTCTTAAAATAAAGTGGTGATCCTAACTGACCTAAGACAGGGAATTCTTACTAGGATTAAATGTCAGGAATTGTGAAAAACTGAGTTTAAATGTATTTGGCTAAGGTGTATGTAAACTTCTGACTTCAACTGTAATTCAACAACTCTCTACTATGCTATGTAGATAGATACTACTGTTGGCTTGTCTCACCCATAAGTTTCTTGCGCAGTTTCTGACTTTTGTTGGAGTCTCGTTGCAGAATCTCTTGCTCCTCTTTGGTGCATACCTGGTTAATTCATAGAAGAATGAGGCCAAATTTAATTTGCGTTAGTAACATGCATTCTAATAACTTACTGGGGAAACATAAAGCATAAAGTTAGAGGTCAGGTGATGTAAAAAGGGGTGGTTTTCTCACCAGGCTTCCGCAGAAGATGCAGGGCCCTGATCCCTCCTGCTCACACACAATGCGTCCGCAGCTCATGCAGTTGTTGATGAGGTTGTGCTTCTGGGCCAGACATTCGCAGGAATGGCGCCCGGGCAGCAGGATAGCCAGCTTGTCCTGGCCCTCTTTATTGTAGAGGCTCACAAACGTGTTCTTCTTCTTCTTCTGTGACGAGGAGCTGCCGCTCTCCTGGGCCTTCATTAGGTCAATGGGAGTTTTCACCACCTCAGGCTCAGGCTCTGCTTGGCTAACAGCCATCACCTCTTGCTTGTTCCTGCCTTTGCGCTTGGATTTCTTCTGGGAGTCCTTGGACATGTCTTGAGCATCTAGAGAAGCATATACTGGTTAGCTTTCCCTCTCATGCATGTAATTGTTACTGTCACTTAATAACAAGGACAGGATGGACAGTCTTCAGACTCACTCCCATTGTACAGTTGGCATTGTGTATTAGGAACCATATAGCCTGACAAGAAAACTACTCATAAAATATATATAACTTTAAAAAGAAACATATCAAACAATAAGACAACAGGTCAGTGTCTCTGTGGCAACAGGCCAGTGTCAATGTCAATGTGTCAAAAAGGTCAGTGTCTCTGTGGCAACGGGTCAGTGTCAATGTGGCAACGGGTCAGTGTCAATGTGGCAACGGGTCAGTGTCAATGTGGCAACGGGTCAGTGTCAGTGTCAATGTGGCAACGGGTCAGTGTCAGTGTCAATGTGGCAACGGGTCAGTGTCAAAGTCAGTGTCAGTGTCAATGTGGCAATGGGTCAGTGTCAATGTCAGTGTCAATGTCAATGTGGCAACGGGTCAGTGTCAATGTCAATGTGGCAACGGGTCAATGTCACCGTGGCAACGGGTCAGTGTCAATGTCACCGTGGCAACGGGTCAGTGTCACCGTGGCAACGGGTCAGTGTCACCGGGTGGGTCAGTGTCACCGTGGCAACGGGTCAGTGTCACCGTGGCAACGGGTCAGTGTCAATGTGGCAGTGGAAGAAGGCATCCTACCTGTTCCTGACAGAGAGCTCATGGGGAACAGGCCAGTGCTGTCAGGAGTCAGTGTCTGAGACCGCTGCCATCTGTCCAGGAGTTCATCTATAAACTGCTTCTTCCTTCCATCAGTGCCCTGAAGGAGGTCCCCAACATACTCTGCTATCTCGTCCACATTGTCGATGGACAGAATATACCTGTTGAGAGTGAGAAGAATGTCAATGGCATTGATACGCTTTTATAGGCAGCCTTGATAGCGGAGCTCGTTGTTGAAAGGTTGCCCTATGACAGCTAGGCCTACTTTGGTAAACCTTGATTTACGTCCATCTCATAGTCAGTCAGTCAGTCCATGCTTTGGTTTAGTATAACTTACCATGATTTTGACGACGTAACATTAAGATATGGCCACTTGAAAAAGCTAGCTAGCTAGCAGGCAAGTGCAAATGGCTACATATTTAGCTAGTTGAATGAACTGGAAAGATTGACAAGTTCACAGACCTAATAGTAATAATGATGTCGTTGACAATTGCATTAACTTTAACAAGAGAGGAGCAACTGTCAAAAGACAGACAGCTAGCTAGCTAGCAATGGCTAGCTTACTATTTTAAATCAACATTTAGCTAACGTTAGCTACTTACTGGACTATGTCTTCACTGGCCTCCAAGCCAAAGTTGTGGTGCAACTGGTCCACACACCATCGAAGCAAGGAATCCGACATTATCAAACATAAAACAACTTTAATATGGAAATTCCAAGATAAGGATGTTAGCTACTCCTGTTGTTAGCCGGTTGAATAACAAATGCGCACGCAGAGTGCAACAAATAATCCCTTCCCATCAGAAACAGTGTACTAAAGGCGACTGAAGGTTCCTCTCAACTTTGACAGAAAATTTGGTCAATGACTTCTACAATACGAAGCATTAGAAAATGTCAGCATATCATCAATTCACACGGAAGGTGAACATTTCAATCATACAGTACAACAACAATGTAGGTCACGTGCCTCTTTTGCCTATAAGCTTGATTCAGCATTACAGTCACTAGGTGGCAGTTTAGGAATAGACAAAACCTCTGTGAGAATGAACCATAGAGATGTATTGAGATTGCAACATTGCATCTGCCCCATTTTGGCATCTGTGAGAGCATGGGCAAATAAACTGTTGGTAAATAAACTGAAAGGGTGCATACTGCCACCTGGAGTGTGTTGTCTCAACAGGTATAAAGTCAAGGTTGGCAATTTAGTGTCACCTGCAGTTATGGAATGTTGGCTCAGGAGTATAATTATTTGGCTGATCCCTCCTGATGACCTGGATGGAATCATGTGATCCTTCCTTAATCCATAGGAAGTCCCACCCAGTTGACTACTTCAAAAATGTGAAAGTCATCAATGGCGCTGCCCACTTTTAACCAGGCTTTTGGGCACTAGAGTCCTCTATACATCTATATGGAATGAACATCTCAGTGAACTGGTATCAGATGCATGCAATAGGTATTCTCAATCCAAGACCTAGGGCATGTGGGAGCCTGGGAGGCAACCCGTCTGGCTAGGGTGACTATGCAATAAGAATTGCCTACTTTCCCTGAAAGTTGAGTTAGATGTAGTTAGATACACATTTCCAGCGTATGTAGAAGTCTAGCTCACCTAAAGTTAACCGGAGAACATCAAATAGCTTCAAATAATGTAATTTTAAAAATCTGCCTTTACAAATGTTTATACAATAAGTAACTAGGCCTATATAAATGCCCTAATCATAAAGATTTTTTCTGAAGTTTGTAAGTCGTAGACCCACCTAGGCCTCAATCTGAAATCAATAGACAAAATGTCAACTTCATCATTGTACTTGCAGGGAAGAATAAAACTTTTTAGGCACATCATTGTTATTTAGTAGATACCACATACTCTTTACAATGCCTTTTATGGGCCATAGTTCCAGTACCTCAAGTCTGATTTGTTCAACATTATACTGCCAGTATGATTATGGAAAGGGTTGCCAAAATACTAAGTGGAATATGCCTATCCATTACAGCAACATTAAATTATCCAGTGCTCAAATGCTCTTTTGATAACAAAGATTTATTTAAGAAACGGGTGTCGGTGGTTTGTCACACTCAGCAAATATTTAGCACAATCCACTTAGTTTCCTTCTTAGCATAATGGCTGTGTTGAATGAGCTCCAAGTGAAATCTTGACTATCTGCTGTGCTTGACTTGGACTGAAATAGGTGCCAGTACTAATGTTGGGTGACGGTACTGTTTGTATTTAGGTGCAGGAGCTCCACAATACTTTTAGGCTAATATTCTATAAGAGGAACAGGAGCTCCACAATACTTTAAGGCTAATATTCTATAAGAGGAACAGGAGCTCCACAATACTTTAAGGCTAATATTCTATAAGAGGAACAGGAGCTCCACAATACTTTTAGGCTAATATTCTATAAGAGGAACAGGAGCTCCACAATACTTTAAGGCTAATATTCTATAAGAGGAACAGGAGCTCCACAATACTTTAAGGCTAATATTCTATAAAAGGAACAGGAGCTCCACCATACTTTTAGGCTAATATTCTATAAAAGGAACAGGAGCTCCAGCAGTAGAAAAATGTAGGTGCCTGTCCTCAGCTCCGGTGAACTCCTGCCCAAGTCAAGCACTGACTATCTGACAAAGGTGGTTTATATGGGGCGGCAGGGTAGCCTAGTGGTTAGAGCGTTGGGCTAGTAACTGAAAGGTTGCAAGTTCAAATGCTGGCTACAAATGACATCCCAATGTTGTAAACAATGACATTTAAGAGCTGTATTTCAGAATAATTATGCTTAGTCTGATTCTTAAAATAAGAGGAACAATAGAATAGAAAATAACACATCAGCCTTAAAGCAATATGTTTCCATCCTATATACTGCAAAAAGTAGAGCCAACAGCTTTATCTATTCATAATCATAACATTGTAATATTAGCCTAAAATGGGAGATCAAGTTATTATAAAGTAAATGTATATCTTACTGATCATTTCTTTTGCTCTTGAATACCCATATAAGCAATGACTACATTTCTGAGGGATCACCATATCAGGTTTGCTCTTCCTGTTTGATGACAATATGGACATTGTATGTTATGTAGGGGATACTGTAATAAAGTGTATGCTCTTATTGATGAACTGAAGTTCTGAAAGTATAGCAATATTAACTGTAATATACTGCGTAAATATCCCACTTTACACATACATAGTAAATGATAATGAAACTGTAAATCAAGATACATTGTAGTTCACATCTAGAAAAATACATTTATTTGTGAGTCATATACTGTGTGTGGCACACATACTTGATAATAGAATAAAATAAGATGAAGCTTCAATCAAAACAGGTTAAATTCCATTCATGTATGCACTGACATAACAGTATAAAAAAAAAAAAAAAAAAACACTAGTGAGAATGTCATGAATGGAGGCCACCTGGTCTCAGAGCATTTCATATTATTATTTATGTAAATCCAAGACACTCAATTTAGTATGATATGTTACGCTTCGTATGGTTTGTATTAATTTGTGGATGTCCATCATCCATTTCGTATGTTATGTTACGAATTACAATTCGTATGATATGTTACGAATTTGCAAAAATGCACAATGTGTTGCGAATTCCAATTTATTGTGGCTAACGTTAGGTAGGCTTGGGGTTAGGGGTTAAGGTTAGAGTTAGCTAACATGCTAAGTAGTTACAAAGTTGCTAAAAAGTATCAAGTAGTTGAAAAGTTGCTAATTAGCTAAAATGTTTAAGTTGTCCATAATGAGATTTGAACATTCAACCTTTGGGTTGCTAGACGTTCGCATTATACGCCACCCATCTACCCCATCCAACCACCCTCCTTTTGTTTTTGCCTTAAGTAACCTTCTGTCTTATGTAACTATACCAAACATAACATATACTAATTTGAGAGTCCCAGATTTACATTTACTATGTTACGTCTAGTCTATGAGACCAGGCTGATGGAGGACATGCTGCACCTGTTACAAATCTTCTAGGGATGCTTTATAAGCCCAAGCACTACATCGCATGGAAATGATCAGTAAATAAACAAAAAGGCAATTAAATCTGTTTTTTGTTTTTTTTATGTACAGGTGCAAACATAATGCTGATGGAATATTGTGTTTTGTTCTTGTAGACATAATAATGATGATGATGATGCAATAAAGTTTCCAAAACTCAAAACATTTGTTTTTGTGATGGATATTTTCAAATCACAGAAAACTACACATCACCACACTATCTACAAACACAAAACCAACAATAACTTTGACAGAAACCTTGAACCCAAAGGTATCCATACATTTTTCTTTACACCACATAAGAGAAAACGTTTGAAACGTTTTGAACTGAGAGAGTTATAAAGGGTAGCCAATAAGCAATTACTCAAGTGGACAAAAACACATTGGATTCAATTGAAGTAACCTTGGTATTTATAAAGCTATACAAGGCATGGCTATTAACTCTTTTGTGTTGGTTGACTGTAACATCTAAGGACTAGATTCCTTTGGGCCAGTTACGTACAACACGGTTTTCCACCAGATTACATCCTGCAGCATCCTGCAGGGAAATAGTTGAATGTGAAAAAGCTGTACATCTTGTAAATGGAAGATTTATGCAGACATAATGTATTCTCTCTCTATACCACAGACCAATATTCAATCATTTGATATAAGTAATCTTGTATAAGTGTCTTGTAATGTGATTATGCAACCATAGGATTTCAAAAACCATGTAGTGTATTTACTGGCTAAAGCATGTGAATGTTTCAAGCTCTCAGGTAAAGAAGTCTTTGGAAATGGCTTCCACAAAGTTAGGTGCCGACATGAGGATACCGATGGTGCAGAGGATGGTGAAGAGAGAGAAGGCCATGAGACAGAGCCGGTCGATCACTGACGCCGCAAACTTCCACTCGTTGCACACCAACTCATCCTCATCTTGGTCGCGGAAACGCTTGGCGATGTAGCGCACCTCATCCAGGATCTTGGCCAGATCGGGCTCCAGGCTCCCCGCCGAAGAGGTGGGCCGCGTGGGTAAGAGCACCTCATCCTCCCCCCCACCACACACCAGACGGCCGCACAGGACCCCGGAGTCGGGGGAGGTGGCGGCTGTAGCATAGTGCATGCTCTCCAGGCCAATGTAGAGCATGTTGCCGTTGGTGGAGTGGGGGGCCGAGGCGCTGGCGTTCAGGTCCATGCTGGTGAGGCTCCCACGGGGATGCTTGTTGTGGCAGGCCGGGCGTACACGGTCCTCACCGGGCCGCTTCATACGCAGGAACCAGGCGCACCAGTTGAGCAGAATCACCCGAGTCTTCACACAATCAGAGAGTAAAACCAGAATGAATGTACTGTGCATGGCAGTGTACTGACTGGAGATACTAAGAGAGAGAATATCAAACTTTTACTCAAATCCTCCCTGCATGATTCCTTTGAATGATGTGTTCTGACACTCAGTGGTCAGTGGTGATGATTGCATGGCAACAGTGTTCCCTGGCCCCTCACGCTATCATGGCTGCCTAATCCTCCCCTGCTTCTAATTGTCCAAATGTCTACCTCAGCCCTAAACTATGATAGCCAATGTTCTAGCACAAAATAGCTGCTGGGCATCACTCAGATTGGTGCTACACATTGTCAGTGAATGACTTCCCCTTACCAGGCAAAGGGTTTTGAGACCTATTTCAAAGCACTCTACCACTGAAAGGCTTTCTTTGGCAGAATCACAACAATGGAAGTCTGGATGTAGAAATAGTGAGTAACTAATAAGATTTCATTGTCATTTCAGACAAAAATACACTCACCCACTTAGGCATCTTGCTTCCATCAGGATCGTGATGGTGGAATTGTAAGACCAGAACCGTAGCGATCACAGAGAGACCGACAATGACCATGGTGGTGGCAAAGTACTGAGCTACAATATAGAGAGCAAGAGAGAGAGAGAGAGAGAAGAGAACGAGAGGACAGAGAGGAAGAGAAATGAATGTGGACAGAGGACTAGTGGCTAAATGACAGAACTCCCTATACCATAAGTTACTGAAATGGGCATCATTTAATCTCAATGGTTCTCATTTGTTACTCTTCCGAATCAATATCTTTCAGGCTGAGAAATAGCCCCGCATGCAATTGAGTGGTTTGATAAATACAGAGATTAGGAATTTACACTAAGTCACTTCCAAGCCTCCAATAGCTCCTCCTCTCCTGAAGATGATGAAATTATACTGTTGGCCTTTTCAAAATGGCAGCCATTACAATTGTAATTTCCAATTTAAAAATAGACAATCTTACCGATTAGAGGTACTGAGTCAGAGGTTGCAGGCATGATCTCTGCAACCAGCAACATGAAAACGGTCAGTGAGAGCAGCACTGTTATCCCTGGAACGAAACATAAATTAGTTAGCACTCAGGAAGGGGTTAATGTAGTCTGTGTGATTAACAGTATGGTTATTTTGGAATGTGAAATAATCCTTAAAATTATATTAAACAGACATTACACATTTTAACAAACACCATTTTACACATAGGCCTACCATTATTTTGCAAATTTCTGAGTCTTTGTTTTTTTTACAAAATAGCTTGCTATGAATACCAATCTATAATTTATTCAGGTAATTTATATTCAGGTAATTTATAATTTATCCATTCTATTCTAGTCTGCATTTCACTGTGCTCCGTTCTATTCTAGTCTGAATTTCACTGTGCTCCATTCTATTCTAGTCTGCATTTTACTGTGCTCCGTTCTATTCTAGTCTGCATTTCACTGTGCTCCGTTCTATTCTAGTCTGCATTTCACTGTGCTCCATTCTATTCTAGTCTGCATTTCACTGTGCTGTGTTCTATTCTAGTCTGCATTTCACTGTGCTCTGTTCTATTCTAGTCTGCATTTCACTGTGCTCCGTTCTATTCTAGTCTGCATTTCACTGTGCTCCGTTCTATTCTAGTCTGCATTTCACTGTGCTCTGTTCTATTCTAGTCTGCATTTCACTGTGCTCCATTCTATTCTAGTCTGCATTTCACTGTGCTCTGTTCTATTTGTTATCCCATCCATGTAATCAAACAGTATTCCGTTTTATTATTATGCTAATTTACAGTCTTCCGTTTCCTGCTTTTGTCAGAATCCAGTGCTGCTTCACTGGGTTTTAGCCTATAATGACAGAGGGATCTTAAATAGCTGTCACGTCCAGGCCCGAGTTTTAGGCTGGCGTGTTGAGGTTTCGTTTTTGGTGTAGGGTTTTTTATGTTCTAGGTGTTATATATCTATGTTGGGGTAATGGTTCCCAATTAGAGGCAGCTGTGTGTCGTTGTCTCTAATTGGGAACCATATATATGTTTTTTTGTATAGGTTTTGTGGGTTATTGTTTAGACATAGCTTCGTTGTGTTGTCAGTCTATGTTAGTGTTACGATCTTTGTTCATTTTTGTTATTTTGCCCAGTTACGTGTGTTTTCGTTCGTTAAATAAACATGTATACTGGATGCCTCGCTGCGCCTTGGTCTGTCGGTTACGAAGATCGTGACAATAGCAGCATCTACTATTGTGGTTCATCATCATACTGGCTTGAGACTTACAGGGTTCGAGTGGAAATGTGGGAACGACATCAAACACCTGTGGGTGGAGACTTAAGGCTATCCCCCCTGAAGCTTGCTAACAAGCTGGCTGGGTCTCTAAGCCACTGAATTCCAGGGATAGAACGGGGGCTGAATATCTCTAAGTGATTAGGTGTCAATTCCTGGGTATCTCAAAGCACACTGGCTCACCTTTCACTCGCTAGGAACTCCTCTTCTGTGTGTTCCTGACAATAACCATAGCAACAGTTACTTTTCCCAAATGTCCAACTTGTTTTCAGTATGAACTGCCAGCCAAGTAATAACTCAGTAAATAAGGTGCTTGGTAGCAAAATGATTTCAATCTTAGACAGTAACCATATATCTTAAGTAGGTCCTCTGCAGCTCAGTTGGTAGAGTTGATTCTCGGCAACACCCATACGTAAACAATTTATGTACGCATGACTGTAAATCGCTTTGGATGAAAGCATCTGCTGAATGGCATATAGGTTATCAATTGACACATTACAAAAGGGAAATGTTGAAAATATCTAATCTGCCCAGAGTCTGAGCATCGCTGAACTAAGAAAATAAAACAAAAAAGACTAAAGACCGTAGAAATATAATTATTAACGGCCGAGACTCACTCGATGCTTTCTCAGATTGAAGCACAATTCTCCTCGCTAAATAAAAAACATCAGCTCGCTGATTTAATTTTCCGACAGCTATTGATCGTAGAGGCTTGACCTGTGACTCACTGTCAGGGATGTCGGTTATGTCCCAAATGGAACCCTTTTACCCATAGGGCTCCGGTCAAAAGTAGTGCACCATAAAAGGAATAGTGTTCAAAAGTAGTGCACTATAAAGGGAATAGGGTTCAGAAGTAGTGCACTATAAAGGGAATAGGGTTCCATTTGAGACACAAGATAATGTTGGCAGGTGTGTTCACTGCACACCCAAGGACCATAAAGACAACAGCAGTGTTGACCCTGCCTGGATATTCATGTCTCTCTTTCCCCTGATCAACAGTCCCTGGCTCTGTTCAAGTCAGCCACGGCAGTTTGCTCAGAAGGAACTGAAGCTGAATACATCTTCCGTTGTGCATTGATCACTACTGACAAGGGTGACAGATAATGGTGTTGGTTGGTTGATACAGTAAGTCTTGATCATGAAGGCAGATGGTATTTTGTGATGGTCACACTTTCAACTAAGTTTGATTCATAAATCTTTCATGTTGCATAGTGTGTACATACTGTACTAAAAACAACATTGCAGTATTAAATCATATACATTACAGTAAGATGTTTTTTTCTTCGTTTGAAGTTTGACTGACTACATCAAACACATTTCCTGCTTTCCCCATCACCCCTCTAGACACCCAAACAGCTGACACACACACACACAGCTCTTTTGGAGAAACACTGGGTTAATTAAGGAAACCATCTCCATTGCAGGCTCCTAATCTTTCCAACGAGA
>QNTS01008659.1:7979-18712 GCA_003317085.1 Hucho hucho | reverse complement strand
CCTGTCATTGAATGTTCTCTGACCTCCTGTCATTGAATGTAAGTCTTTGAATGTTCTCTGACCTCCTGTCATTGAATGTAAGTCTTTGAATGTTCTCTGACTGCCTGTCATTGAATGTTCTCTGACCTCCTGTCATTGAATGTAAGTCTTTGAATGTTCTCTGACCTCCTGTCATTGAATGTAAGTCTTTGAATGTTCTCTGACTGCCTGTCATTGAATGTAAGTATTTGAATGTTCTCTGACCTCCTGTCATTGAATGTAAGTATTTGAATGTTCTCTGACCTCCTGTCATTGAATGTAAGTCTTTGAATGTTCTCTGACCTCCTGTCATTGAATGTAAGTCTTTGAATGTTCTCTGACTGCCTGTCATTGAATGTAAGTATTTGAATGTTCTCTGACCTCCTGTCATTGAATGTAAGTCTTTGAATGTTCTCTGACCTCCTGTCATTGAATGTAAGTCTTTGAATGTTCTCTGACTGCCTGTCATTGAATGTAAGTATTTGAATGTTCTCTGACTGTGTCTGAATCTATTTCAGTTTCCTTATGACTACTTAGAGCCCTGTACTGGCATGCATTTTAAGCCAGAGCTCTACCAATGCAAGGCAACATTCAGGCTCTACCCGGCCCTAACCCGATGTATAACGTTGGGGCCCGTCGGGCTTGGGACGGATAGCAGAGCTCTAGGACTACTTATGTTCTCAGTCCAGCAATATCAGTGCTCTTCATAGCAGCGTCCCCAAATGGCACACTATTCCCTTGCAAGTGCACTACTTTTGACCAGGGCCATCAAAAGTAGTGCACTAGGGGATAGGATGCCATTTGGGACGTAGTTCAGCCTGTTGACCAGCCTGTTGACCAGCCTGTAAAGCTATTGGAGCCTTTAAGGTTAAGTTTCGGACAGCAGATGTTTGTTGTGCTTTACTTGTTTTTGTTTTTTTTTTACTATCAGTGATTGGCCACTGGGTATATGCCAATCATTCCTTATTTAATCAAAGCCCCACCCCCAGGTCTGTTTACTCACACACACACACACACACACACACACAAATAAAAACAATTGACATCAGTTTATTATTGTTATTACTAGGCGATTATTAGGATTATTATAAATGCATGATGAGTTAATAATGTAAAAGGTGAATTCACAAAAGACATATTCCATTTTCCGAAGGACCACATTCGACGTTGGTTACGAGCTGAGATGCACTGGTTTGAATAGGGAGTACAGCACGTGGGCTAGTTATTAATATTACGCTGTCACTGTGAAAGAGAGAGGGGTAGAAAGAGACAGATACGCAGGGGACGTAAGAGAAGCAAGGAGACACAAAGTGAGATAGAGACAGAGAGAGATAGATAGATAGATAGATAGATAGATAGATAGATAGATAGATAGATAGATAGATAGATAGATAGATAGATAGATAGATAGATAGATAGATAGATAGATAGATAGATAGATAGGGAGAGAGCGCTAGAGAGAGAGAGAGAGCGATAGGGAGAGAGGCTATTTTTGGTCAATTATAACTAAGTTATAGCACTTTGGCCAGCACAGTTTTTGGCCTATCATCAACACAGCAACTGCAGACCAGACCAGACCAGACACTTTGTCCTTAAGTAACCTATTCTAAATGGTGATTATGCAGCTCGCAGTTTCTACTTGAAACAACCACACACCTCAGCTCATGTTGCTCAGAGCAATCCTGAAGAGTGTGAGTGGATGCATTTAGAGGTTATACAACGGTCATCTTAGATCAGGGTTCCCTGTTGCTGGAGAGCTACCCTCCTGCAGGTTTTAGCTCCGACCCTAACCTAACACACCTGATTTAGCTAGTTTAAGGTGTTGGTGAGCAGGCAGTAAGTAAAATCAGGTGCGATTTAAATTAGGGTTGGACTGAAAACCTACAAAGAGAATAGCTCTCCATGAACACGGTTGGGCAGCCTTGTCTTAGATTAACACTGTCCAGGCAATAGCTGATTCATGTGTAGAGATGGTGCAAAAGAATGCAGTGAACCTGTAGAAAAGCATAGAGATGCCAGCCATAGTTTAGTACCATCACCTATAGGTGTGTTGATATTGTTACTATGACACCTCTTCAGTTGTATACAATTTGTGAGAGAAATTGTAGGAAATATAGTTTTCCTTTATTGCTCGTATTTTCCTTTCTCTGTGAAGTGTCAGCAAACACAATGAATGTAAACGTCAATAAGGATGTTACTGTGTATTTTCTTAATCATCAAACAAACATTTTTTTTCTGTATATTTTGTCTTAATCTACAGTAAATGAATAATATGTATATTAGTTATGTTCCATCTGCTTGTTTTCATTTTCAGACAAATATCTGTTTGTGTATCTAAATTGTATATTAAATATATTTCACAAGGCTGGTCTATGTGGGGTGGGGTGGGAAAAAAATCAAGTAATAAAAATATGTTTTTTGTTGAAATACTGTATTTTCATATTCATATTTCTCTCCACCCTTGATACGTCCTGAAAGTTGTCCCCAAAAGTGACAAAGTCGAAATCAGTAACACAATGACATCATGAGACAAGAAAGTGGTGATTCGAATCAAACTTTATTGACTTTGTGTCCAGATGATAAAAGGGGCAAATACAGGCTTCTGAATCCCAAAAAGTTGTTCTGTTTTGTTTTTCATCCATTTAGTACTATTTTCTTACAAAACTACGTGCACCCTAAGTAATCAATTATGAAACAGTTTTACATGATCAAATACTGCACATAGAAAACATTTACAAAGCGCAGCTATAAAAATTACAGCTCCTTGTCTTTGCCATCCTTCAATCAGACAATCTGCAACAAACTCAGTATTTCAATGTCTCATGGAGTCTGGAAGATAGTCCAAACCAGTAAGTAAAGACAGTTCTGCATATACCAGCCGTAGACCCCAAATGAGCCTTTAAGCCACCACACTACTGGCCAAAAGCCTCATTGATCAAGCCACACCATGTTCCCTAAGGATCTACCTTTACAATTGATAGCAGGGCAACATACATGTATGTGTGTGAATAAGTGTGGCTGCAGTATTTTAAACTAGATAATCGAAATAACCAAAAGATTTTCAGAAACATCAACGTTGCTGTGACTTAAAAACGTTACCGCATTACATTGCTGCCTGTTTGAGAGGAGGCTCCCCGGCTGGGGATGGCCATATGAAGGTTGTCTTGAAGGGGGTTAGCTACTGTGGTCTACAACGTGGCTTTGGGAGATTCTCATTTGTGTTTGGCGACAGACAGTCAGAAGTTTATAGACAAAATGGTTGCTCAGGAACTTGTGCTGTGATTAACGACGATTAGAAAAAGTGATAATGTTGACAAACAGCATTTACAGTAGCGGTAGTAAAATGTTCTTATCCTTGATGATGGTTGCTACGTTGACAAGCAGACTGTTTTGTTTCGTGGGGTTCATTGTAAAATGTTCTTTGTTCTCAATGCATTGTGGGTCAATGGTGCTAAAAACTCTGAAAACAGTTGGTCAATTTGATATGATTCTGCAGAACTAGATGTTATCAGAGTTTTGATTTACAGTTGAAGTCGTAAGTTTACATACACTTAGGTTGGAGTCATTAAAACTCATTTTTTCAACCACTCCACAAATTTCTTGTTAACAAACTATAGTTTTGGCAAGTCGGTTAGGACATCTATTTTGTGCATGACACAAGTAATTTTTCCAACAATTGTTTACAGACAGATTATTTCACTTATAATTCACTGTGTCACAATTCCAGTGGGTCAGAAGTTTACATACACTAAGTTGACTGTGCCTCTAAACAGCTTGGATCATTTGAGTCAATTGGAGGTGGATGTATTTCAAGGCCTACCTTCAAACTCAGTGCCTCTTTGCTTGACATGGGAAAATCAAAAGAAATCAGCCAAGACCTCAGAAAAAATTTGTAGACCTCCACAAATCTGATTCATCCTTGGGAGCAATTTCCAAACGCCTGAAGGTACCACGTTCATCTGTACAAACAATAGTACACAAGTATACACCCCATTTGACCACGCAGCCGTCATACCGCTCAGGAAGGAGACACGTTCTGTCTCCTAGAGATTAACGTACTTTGGTGCGAAAAGTGCAAATCAATCCCAGAACAACAGCAAAGGACCTTGTGAAGATGCTGGCGGAAACAGGCACAAAAGTATCTATATCCACAGTAAAACGAGTCCTATATCGACTGAACCTGAAAGGCCGCTCAGCAAGGAAGAAGCCACTGCTCCAAAACCACCATAAAAAAGCCAGACTACGGTTTGCAACTGCACATGGGGACAAAGACCGTACTTTTTGGAGAAATGTCCTCTGGTCTGATGAAACAAAAATAGAACAGTTTGGCCATAGTGACCATTGTTATGTTTGGAGGAAAAAGGGGGATGCTTGCAAGTCGAAGAACACCATCCCAACCGTGAAGCACGGGGGTGGCAGCATCATGTTGTGGGGGTGCTTTGCTGCAGGAGGGACTGGGGCACTTCACAAAATAAATGGCATCATGAGGAAGGACAATTAGGTGGATATATTGAAGCAACATCTCAAGACATCAGTCAGGAAGTTAAAGCTTGGTCGCAAATGGGTCTTCCAAATGGACAATGACCCCAAGCATACTTCCAAAGTTGTGGCAAAATGGCTTAAGGACAACAAAGTCAAGGTATTGGAGTGGCCATCACAAAGCCCTGGCCTCAATCCCATAGAAAAATTGTGGGCAGAACTGAAAAAGCATGTGCGAGCAAGGAGGCCTACAAACCTGATTCAGTTACACCAGCTCTGTCAGGAGGAATGGGCCAGAATTCACCCAACTTATTGTGGGAAGCTTGTGGAAGGCTACCTGAAATGTTTGACCCAAGTTAAACAATTTAAAGGCAATGCTACCAAATACTAATTGAATGTATGTAAACTTCTGACCCACTGGGAATGTGATGAAAGAAATACAAGCTTAAATAAATAATTCTTTCTACTATTATTCTGACATTTCACATTCTTAAAATAAAGTGGTGATCCTAACTGACCTAAGACAGGGAATTTTTACTAGGATTAAATGTAAGGAATTGTGAAAAACTGAGTTCAAATGTATTTGGCTAAGGTGTATGTAAACTTCTGACTTCGTCTGTACATACTGCCTAGTGGTACTTGGACAGTACTTTCAATAATGGACTAGACCAATGGTTTGTTCTTCAACACTATGGAAGCGTCTACATTAACATTTTCAACATGTATGGCATTGTCCTGATTTGTGAAAAGGAGTGCCCAGCACTCCAAGGGGTACCCCTGTAGTTCAAACTCTGTAGTGACGTTTGTTCTCATGGAATAGAAAACAGTCAGAGGTATCTAGGGGACCTAAGGCCAGCCCTACTAGTCAAGGTCTAACAGACATAGCTACGTCCTCTGACACAAGAACATACATTATTATTGGCAGAAGAATAGCTCTATATCAGTAGGATGGAAGGCTAAATTAATGCTACATTAAATACAATATTTCACAGATTTCCCAGTCTTCAGAAAGTATTCACTCCCCTTGACTGTTCTTATATTTTGTTGTGTTATTGACTGATTGATTGATTATTGCCTGATATTATTTTGTGTCATTGGCCTACACACAATTCCCCATAATGTCAAAAAGTGGAACTATGTTTTTAGACATTTTTACAAAATTAATAAACAATTAAAAGCCAATCTTGAGTCCATAAGTATTCAACCCCTTTTGTTATGGCAAGCCTAAATAAGTTCAGGAGTAAAGAAAATGTGCTTTAACAAGTCACATAATAAGTTGCATGGACTCACTCTGTGTGCAATAATAGTGTTCAACATGATTCTTATATGAATAATTCATCTCTGTAACCCACACATACAATCATCTGTAAAGTCCCTCAGTCAGATTCACAGATTCAACCACAAAGACCAGGGAGGTTTTCCAATGCCTCACAAAGAAGGGCACCTATTGGAAGATGGATAAAACAACAAAAAACAGACATTGAATATCCCTTTGAGCATGGTGAACTTTTTAATTACACTTTGGATGGTGTATCAATACACCAAGTACAGGCGTCCTTCCTAACTTAGTTGCCAGAGAGGAAGGAAACTGCTCAGGGATTTCACCATGAGGCCAATGGTGACTTTAAAACAGTTACAGAGTTGAATGGCTGTGATAGGAGAAAACTGAGGATGGATCAACAACATTGTGGTTACTTTCTGAACAATATTAACTTAATGAAAAGAAGAAAGCTTGAATAGAATAAAATATTTCAAATTATGCATCATGTTTGCATTAAGGCACTAAAGTAAAATTGCAAAAAAATGTGGCAAAGAAATTGTACTTTATGTCCTGAATACAAAGAGTTATGTTTAGGGCAAATCCAACACAAAACATCACTGAATACAACTCTTCATATTTTCAAGCATGGTGGTGGCTGCGTCATATTATGTTTGTCATCGGCAAAGACTAGGGAGTTGTTTTTGGGGATAAAAATATACAGACTAAAGCAAAACACAAGAAAAATCTAAGAGGAAAACTTGGTTCAGTCTGCTTTCCAACAGACACTGGGAGACAAATTCACCTTTCAGCAGGACAATAACAAAGCCAAATATACAATGGAGTTGCTTAGCAAGACTACATTGAATGTATATGAGTGACCTAGTTACAGTTTTGACTTAAATCGGCATGAAAATCTATGGCAAGACCTGAAAATGGTTGCCTAGCAATGATCAACAACTAACTTGACAGAGTTTGAAGAATTTTTTAAAGAATAATCAGCATACATTGTACAATCCAAGTGTGCAAACCTCTTAGAGATTTACCCAGAAAGACTCACAGCTGCCAAAGGTGATTCTAACATGTATTGACTCAGGTGTGTGAATAACTTATGTAAATAAGATATTTCTGTATTTAATTTTCAATATATAAATTGACAACATTTGTAAAAACATGTTTTCACTTTGCCATTACAGGGTATTGTGTGTAGATGGGTGAGATAAACAATAATGTATTCAGGCTGTAACACTAGAAAATGTAGAATACGTCAAAGGGTATGAATACTCAAGGGGTATGAAGGCTCTGTATTTCTAAATGGATTATATCACCATTATCATCATCATATCGTTATATCATTAAGACTAAATACAATTAATTCTTCAAAGTAACCATGCGGTAAATATTGTAAGGTTTTCTAAAGTACAAATGTGTATTAAATGTACACTTAATATCAACTTATCAACTTCATAAATAAAATGGTTAATTTAGCTTGATTTAAAAAAAAGTGAATTCAGGGGATCAGATATCGTCTAAATTCAACATTAAATAAATCAATACATTTCCCCACATCATGTGTCTTATTCATGCCTAGTTTAAAGGTCAACCATAGAGCCTATTCTTTAAAATAAATAACCAGAGATGCAGTATAACGGCGACAGAACCAATACAGGTGAGTCCGCCTGGAGAAAAGACTGCATTGAAACAGTACCAAACACACAACAAAAAGCTACACTTCAATATGGTGTAATGATGAAGAATTCAGAAAAACTATACATTTACAGAGAGATACTTCAGTACAGTGTATCAAGAAAAATACTTGTTTACTTTTTTTAATTTTAAATTTTTATAACTTTTGTTCAAACTTTCAACAGTGTACCAGTACTACAACAGTAGAGCAATGTCTCCTAAAGAAAAATAAGGCCACTGTAAACTGGACAAGCCCTCATTTCATAACGAGAATATATAAATACACATTTCCCATCGTCACCTTGCAGTCATGACTCCGTAACTCGTTACTCTAAAATTACATTTCTCCCCTCATTACAAAAATAAAATGTCAATATAATACTCATCAAAAAGACACTACCGTTGTAGCTGGTTTCAGACATAATAAAACCCAGTTAGTTGAATTATTAAAGTCTCTAAAAAACACAGAGGACATTTCTAGAACGTGTCTAAGTGAACGTTCTAGAGGAGAGCAAGCTCGTGGACGGTTACATTTCAAGCAAAAAAGAAAAAAAAACGAAACAATGAAATAATCTCTATAAAAATGGCTCTCATTCACCACCTCACCGTGTAGTATCTGAAATGCTGTGGCCAAACAGACGCAAGGAGAACATATCTGGCTCTTCAACATTGACAAACCATAGCTGCAAAATAGTCAATATACCCCGTTCATTCCACCTCCCTGTTCAGATGCATCTCAACATTCCGTCACATGCCAGAGCCACGCAAGAAAATACAAGCAAACTACCTGTAATTCTAACCTCTTTTTCCCTTTCTGATTGTCAGCCTCTCTTCGGTCTCTCACACACTCACACACATGCTTCTTCTCACTAAATCACTCTCATCAAACCCTGTGCTGGCAATCAATTTCAGCTTGAATGAAGACATCAACACTCGCCAACCATTCATCCTGCTCCACGGTGAAGTTTCCCCTGGGTACAGATCTAGGATCAGCTTCCCCTCCCCCAATCCTAACCTTAACCATTAGTGGGGAAATGCTAAACTGAATCAAGATCAGTGTCTAGGGGCAACTTCACCCTACTCCCCATCAATCCATCTGGGGGTGTGTCAGGGTCATCCTTCTGACGAGGACTCGGCATCATGGCGTCACCCAGCTCAACTCACTCATAAAGGCCATCATCACCTTTCAGTACAGCTGCTCTACCTGATACATAAAACACTTTCTTTTAACAGTCATGTTGCTTTACTTTACAGTCCTGTTGCTTTACTTTACAGTCATGTTGCCTTACTTTACAGTCCTGTTGCTTTACTTCACAGTTCTGTTGCTTTACTTCACAGTCATGTTGCTTTACTTTACAGTCCTGTTGTTTCACTTTAGTCATGTTGCTTCATTTTACAGTCATGTTACCTTACTTTACAGTCCTGTTGCTTTACTTTACAGTCATGTTGCTTCATTTTACAGTCATGTTACCTTACTTTACAGTCCTGTTGCTTTACTTTACAGTCCTGTTGCTTTACTTTACAGTGCTGTTGTTTAACCTAACAGTCCTGTTGCTTCACTTTACAGTCCTGTTGCGTTACTGTACAGTCCTGTTGCTTCACTTTACAGTCCTGTTGCTTCACTTTACAGTCCTGTTGCTTTACTTCACTTTACAGTCCTGTTGCTTCACATAACAGTCATGTTGCTTCACTTTAACAGTCTTGGTGCTTTCCATTAACAGTCATGTTGCTTCATTTTACAACCTTGTTGCTTTACTTTACAGTCCTGTTGCTTTACTTTACAGTCCTGTTGCTTCACTTTACAGTCCTGTTGCTTTACTTTACAGTCCTGTTGCTTCACTTTAACAGTCTTGGTGCTATCAATTAAGCCAGTTTTTCTGCATGGTACTTAATAAACATTATTCAAAACATTGGTGCTACTGGTACCAAAGAAACCCAACGTTTGACCATGTAAACGTAAGAATATACCAGGTAAATAGTGGACTGTAAAGTGAAGTGAAGCAACGTAGCAACGCCTGACCATGTCTGCAACTCAGCATATATCAAAGCTTGGGGTTTTCTACTAGCAGGTAATTGTGCCACATCTCGAGTGGAAGTAGAATTTACAGGTGGCCCTGATAACAAATAACTACACATTCTTCAATAGCTGACATCTGACCTTTGACTTAATAAACATCACATAGTTCAAGCAATACATATCGTTTCAAAGACAAATCACAATACTACTATACTTTTGGAGAAAAGCAATATGGCAACCCTGCCCTGTTCCCTTTTAGTACCAATAATGGCATACATTTGGACACATTGGGAAAACACCTTATATACTTATGGAAAAGTACAGTCTCTTTATATTAGGGTACACATATAGTACCAGTCAACAGTTTGGACACACCTACTCATTCCAGGGTTTTTCTAAATTCTTTACTATTTTCTACATTATATAATAATATTTAAGACATTTAAACTATGAAATAACACATGTGGAATCATGTAGCAACCAAAAAAAGTGTTAAACAAATCAAAATATATTTGAGATTCTGCCAAGTAGCCACCCTTTGCCTTGATGACAGCTTTGCACACTCTTTTGACTGGTAGTATACATGCATTCACACTCTTCCTCTTTTCAAACTTCTCAAGTTCTGTTGTTAACATTGTGTAGCTACTAGCTACTCAATCTATAGTTATGGGACCCACACAACCTCATACAAGTTCCCAAACATGTCAATCACAAAATATCAATAGCTCATTTTCAATAGCTGAATAGGACTAAAGATCCAGCTTTTCTTCTTGTTCTCATTTATACAGTTTTACAATAGAAGTTTAGTTGCAATACATGCGTTGTATTTTTCCCTTTCCTCTCCTCGTTCCAATAAACATATTTGTGTTTCTATCAGGAGTCAGTCATGCATTTCGTTGAAGGAAACAAATACAGATACATCATGCCAGCTGTCCACATAATAGATATAAATAAAGTAAAATGTAAAACCACTTCATAAACATGACAATACATTATTCACTGATTCAGAGAAGAAGTGCTCCATAGCCCTGACTAAATACAACAATCAACACTTCAATTTTTTTGTTTCTCGTAAAAAATAAAAAACTTAATAACGGTAAAGTGCCGACAAAACTGTGCGATAAGACATTTGATAAGAATGTCAAATGCTATTCTAGAACAGACTTTAAAGTGTTCTGGAATGTCTTTGTCTGTGTCTCTCCACAGCAGGTTCCAATGGCCAGTGTCTACAGAATCTCTCTCTACAGCAGGTTCCAATGGCCAGTGTCTACAGAA
>QNTS01008654.1:10113-27988 GCA_003317085.1 Hucho hucho | reverse complement strand
AAGGTAACCTCTGGTTTAGAACCACATTGAGCTAATCCTCGAAGGTAACCTCTGGTTTAGAACCACATTGAGCTAATCCTAGACGGTAACCTCTGGTTTAGAACCACATTGAGCTAATCCTCGAAGGTAACCTCTGGTTTAGAACCACATTGAGCTAATCCTAGACGGTAACCTCTGGTTTAGAACCACATTGAGCTAATCCTCGAAGGTAACCTCTGGTTTAGAACCACATTGAGCTAATCCTAGACGGTAACCTCTGGTTTAGAACCACATTGAGCTAATCTTCTAAGGTAACCTCTGGTTTAGAACCACATGATTTAGTCTTTATATCCTACCTTTATGGTGTACA
Organism: Hucho hucho; assembly: GCA_003317085.1. Taxonomy (NCBI): domain Eukaryota; kingdom Metazoa; phylum Chordata; class Actinopteri; order Salmoniformes; family Salmonidae; genus Hucho; species Hucho hucho. The sequence continues at coordinate 27,639 of QNTS01008654.1, read as the reverse complement.
GGGCTGTTACTGGTCAATGCAAAAGCCTGAGTCAACATTCTCCCTTCTAGCTCCCCACACACACACGCTCCCTTCTCTCCTTCTAGCTCAACACAGAGCTGTAGCTACTGGTTAGTATAATGACACTCACTGTAGCCATTATTCCATAATGTCTGTTTAAAACCCAGGTAGGGTGCAGAATAGCAGTGCTTTATTATGGCGTAGCGACACAACTCGTGCCAATTCAACTCATGCTGTTCCCAAGGCGATTGGAGCTTTTAAGGTTTTGTTGTGCTGCCCATACCTGTTTCCTTGGCAATGTCAGTTGGTGCTGTGGCTATTCAGGGATTGTTGTGAGGGCTAGAGAAAGGCAGGTTGGACACACAGTCTAGTCTGCTCAAACACCATATTCACAACACCTGTGGTCTGACCATAGATACTAGAGGTCGACCGATTTAGGATTTTTCAACACCGATACCGATTATTGGAGGACCAAAAAAAGCAGATACCGATTAATCGGCCGATTTTTATATATATTTGTATAATTGACAGTTACAACAATACTGAATGAACAATGAACCCTTTTATTTTAACTTAATATAATACATAAATAAAATCTATTTAGTCTTAAATAAATAATGAAACATGTTAAATTTGGTTTAAATAATGCAAAAACACAGTTTTGGAGAAGAAAGTAAAAGTGCAATATGTGCCATGTAAAAAGCTAACGTTTAAGTTCCTTGCTCAGAAAATATGAAAGCTGGTGGTTCAATATTCCCAGTTCTTCAATATTCCCAGTTAAGAAGTTTTAGGTTGTAGTTAATATAGGAATTATGACACGTTGACTATTTCTCTCTATACCATTTGTATTTCATATACCTTTGACTATTGGATGTTCTTATAGGCACTTTAGTATTGCCAGCCTAATCTCGGGAGTTGATAGGCTTGAAGTCATAAACAGCGCTGTGCTTCAAGCATTGCTAAGAGCTGCTGGAAAACGCAGGAAAGTGCTGTTTGAATGAATGCTTACGAGCCTGCTGCTGCCTACCACCGCTCAGTCAGACTGCTCTATCAAATATCAAATCATAGACTTAATTATAATAAACACAGAAATACGAGCCTTTGGTCATTAATATTGTCAAATCCGGAAACTATCATTTCGAACCATTCCATATTTTGTCGAACAAGTGGGAACCCTAAGTCTAAATATTGATGTTACATTGCACAACCTTTAATGTTATGTCATAATTATGTAAAATTCTGGCAAATTAATTACGGTCTTTGTTAGGAAGAAACACATTTCGCAACGAGCCAGGCAGCCCAAACTGCTGCATATACCCGGACTCTGCTTGCACTGAACGCAAGAGAAGTGACACAATTTCCCTAGTTAATATTGCCTGCTAACTTGCATTTATTTTAACTAAATATGCAGGTTTAAAAAAATATATACTTCTGTGTATTGATTTTAAGAAAGGAATTGATGTTTATGGTTATGTACATTTGTGCAACGAATGTTCTTTTTTCGCGAATGTGCTTTTGTTAAATCATCACCCGTTTGGCGAAGTTGAAGTAGGTTCGATGATAAATTAACAGGCACCGCTTTGATTATATGCAACGCAGGACAAGCTAGTTAAACTAGTAATATCATTAACCATGTGTAGTTAACTAGTGATTATGTGAAGATTGATTGTTTTTTATAAGATAAGTTTAATGCTAGCTAGCAACTTACCCTGGCTCCTTGCAGCCACAAGGTCCTTTTGACCCTGCACTTGCGTAACAGGTGGTCAGCCCGCCACGCAGTTTCCTCATGGATTGCAATGTAATCGGCCATAATCAGCATCCAAAAAGGCAGATTACCGATTGTTATGAAAACTTGAAATCGGCCATGCCGATTTTAGTAGGTCGACCTCTAATAGAGACTCAACTAATAGATCTCACATCACACTGAAAGTCACGTCTGCTGGTATCCATGATTCTCTACAATGTCATAACTCTATACCTGTATTTAACTTCAGTTAGTTTATGTTCACACTGCGTCAGTTTTATTGCAGTCTGTGATGATAGAATAATCAGTAATATTAACCAAATGTATTTTTCTTCTTGCAGTTTATTAGAGAAGATATGAAGCAACAACAAACTAACAAACACAGTAACCTTCACAGAGAAGACCAGCACATCACTGTGGAGGAGCTGTGGAAGGGCTGGAAAACCTCAGAAGGTAGGAGAGAGATGGAAAGGAGAGGGAGGGATTGTTAAAGATAGGGAGGAAGGGAGAGAGGGTAAATGGAAGGGAGAGAGGGTAAATCAAATCAAACTTTATTTGCCACATGCGTCGAATACAACAAGTGTAGACTTTACCGTGAAACGCTTACTTACAAGACCTTAACCAACAGTGCAGTTCAAGAAGAAGAAAATATTTACCAAGTAGTCTAAATGTAAAAGTAATACTAAAAAGTAACACAATAAGAATAACAATAATGAGGCTATATACAGGGGGCATCGGTACCGAGTCAGTGTGCAGGGGTACAGGCTAGTTGAGGTAATCTGTACATGTAGGTGGGGGTGAAGTGACTATGCATAGGTAACAAACAAACCGCGTGAAGACGCAGTGTATAAGAGGGGGTGGGGGGGGGTCAATGTAAATTGTCCGGTGGCGATTTTTATGAATTGTTCAGCAGTTTAATGGCTTGGATGGAAGGGAGAGGGGATAAATGGAAGGGAGAGGGGATAAATGGAAGGGAGAGGGGATACATGGAAGGGAGAGGGGATACATGGAAGGGAGAGGGGATACATGGAAGGGAGAGGGGGTAAAGGGAAGGGAGAGGGGGTAAAGGGAAGGCGGAGAGGGTAAATGGAAGAAGCAAATGTCAATTTCAGGCTCTCTGTCTGTAGTTCATAACTGGACGACGGAGGACACAGTCCAGTGGCTGAAGGAGTCAGTGGAGCTGCCTCAGTACGAGACGAGCTTCAGAGACTTCCGGATCAATGGAAACACTCTGCCTCGGTGACTACATTATCACACAACACAAGACTGATGGGACAGAATATCACAGATACTGTCACGAGAATTTCGTTCTCAATTGTTGACATAAACTATCAATCAGGCTTTGAATAATTCCCAGAGGTTGTAAAGCTCTAGTTAATGAAAAATTAGACAAAGTCCCATATCTGCAATTTGGTCAGGTATTGTTTATTCATGAGAATTCTGAACTCCAAATGTGAACACAGTCTTTTTATATTGTATAAGCTTTAAGCTGAACACAAATGATACAAATGCTCCACCATCTCTAGGAAATAGTACTTTCCCACAGTACACATTCATTGGCTTATCACAATCTTGCAACATAATTCAATCTGGACAGCTCCTAGCCGTCCCTCCCGTCCCAAGGACGAGAAGGCCTCTCTCCTGTAGTCTGGTTTCACAAAGAATTCTTTGTTCTCACAGATACTCCTTATTGCAAGATTGTACCATCTTGTCCCAGTCTCTATACATTATACATTTCTAGACACACACACATCAATTGGATTATCATTGTCTTATAACCCTATCCCTATTGCATACATTTTCAGAATGGAATATTCTTAGTCATTACTTAAACATACAAACATTTAGTCATTAAACATATAAATCATATGAATTTATTCATAACAGATACCAACAACATCCAGAACACCACTGAACTGAATCGTGTCTTCCATGATGCGTAAACAGTGGTGATTTTGTGTGTTGGTGAAGATATATCTTGCACTGCTTTATCAAGATGTAGATATATGCTAAACGGTTTCAGGTTTAGTTGAACTGTACATCATAAACACAGCTCAATTTGTTACTCAGACCAATGCTTCCTTCTGCTGGATATGTGGGATAGTGCAGGTGGAATGGGAAAGAAATTATCAAACACACACACACACACACAAAACATATGCCCACTTCGACTAACAAAACAATCTCCCCACCCATGTAGTTAGATATTGACGTTAGTGCAATGTAGATGTCCTAGTTTATATCATGACCCCGAAGGTGTCACCTTTTAAATGGACTTGAACTTGTTTAGATGGGACCAATATCACTGTCTTAATGGCACGAAGGGGAGAGCAGTTATATTAGAATCTCTTCAGGAATGAGACTCGCTGAGACTCCATGTACTCATGTATGGAATGACTACATGGATAGAAGAGGGGGTTGAAGGGGGTCAGGGGTGTTGGATTGGGTGTCGCTGGCTGCCATGTTGTCTGATCCGGTTTAAGATGGTGGTGGTGGCACGAGGCACTCACGCACACACACACACACACACACACTGACGCACACTGACACACACGCACACTGACACACACGCACACTGACACACACGCACACTGACACACACGCACACTGACACACACACTGACACACGCACACACACTGACCCGCGCGCACACTGACCCGCGCGCACACTGACCTGCGCGCACACTGACCCGCGCGCACACTGACCCGCGCGCACACACACTGACACACGCACGCACACTGACACACGCACGCACACTGACACATGCACGGACGCACACTGGCACACACGCACGCACACTGACACACACACAGATGCCAACGCCTGTTTAATACATAAAACAGACCTTTTCTTACTTGGTCATGTATCACATACTGTAGTTGTTTGATCCAAGTTCTATTCTAGTTTTCAGTGAAGGATATCGTTCCCAACACTCAACACATTTCATTTTCTCTCTCTGCTTCAGACTAGCGGCGAACGAACCGTCGTTTATGTCGGGTCAGCTAAAGATATTAGACCAGCGGCACAAACAGAAACTGAATCTCAAAGCACTAGACGCTGTGCTCTTCGGCCCTCCCTTACGTAAGTACAATATACATCTGTGTGTATATATGACAGTGATTGGTGCCACTACGGGGGGTGTCTGGGTAAAAACATAACCATGATTACTCATCGTATAGGTCTTCTTCCATCAAGGAAATTATCAACAAGTAGAAATATTACTCTGTCCACCTGTGTCATGCAGACCCAGATCTCTAGATTCACCAGGACCTTTTTACCAAACCATCAATCCAAACATACCACAGTACAGTTTTCTTGTAAGGTCAATACGTCCGTAATGTTTTTTTTAACGAATGGGTGGTCAAGGGAATCGAACCCACTATCATGGCATTGCAAGGGCCGTGCTCTACCAACTGAGCTGTGTTGGACCACCAATAAACAATGTTACATTCCCTCTCTCCCCCAGGTCCGCAACACAACTGGTTGAAGGACTTTGTGTTGATGGTATCAATAGTGATCGGGGTGGGGGGCTGCTGGTTCGCTTACATCCAGAACAAGTCTTCCAGGGTGCACATGGGTCAGATGATGAAGGACTTGGAGAGCCTGCAGAGTGCTGAGCAGAGCCTCATGGACCTACAGGGACGGTACGTAACCTGGACATTTGTCTACAGGTTTTCTAAAGGGTGTGTATACTGTCTATAGATGTCACATGTATTGTACTGACCTCACTAGAACACCTAGCCACCTTGTTAAAAGATTACGATCTCTTGGTGTAACATCTTAGGCGTTGGACTGGGCCCAGGGTTCGGCTATATTAAGTGAAGTTGTTTGTTTTTGATGGTGAAGATGACCTTGTCAGGTTTTCATGGCTCTCCCCAGGTTGGAGAAGGCCCAGGAGGAGAACCGCACAGTGGCGGTGGAGAAGCAGAACCTGGAGCAGAAGATGAGAGACGAGATCAGCGGTGCCAAGAAGGAGTCGTACCGCCTCCGCGAGCTCCGCCAGGGGGCTGAGTGTGAGCTCAGCCGCCTCAAATACGCAGAGGAGGAGCTGGTGCAGGTAGGAACCATTGAGAGTGTGTCACATGTTATTAAGGTTGCAAAACTACCAGTAATTTACCAAAGTTACCAGAATGTTAACTCATTTTGGTAACTAACAGGTAATTTATGGAAACCGGTAATGTATACTTGAATAACAGATTTTTTAAAATTTTTCATATAAAATATTCATTTTGGTATAATCTTTGTGTCCATATTGTCCATGAGTTTTAGTGGATAGACCATATGGTGAAGGAGAAAATAGCCTCATTTAATGAAAAAAGCATCTAAGCTTTTATAGAAATCAGACGCAACAATTTCTTTCCAAGTTGCTCATTGATAAATTGCCGACCGCCTGTTTGCCCTCCTACCTATCTGTTTCGTGTCTCAGGTAGCCCGCGAAAGCCAGCGTTGACTAACATTTGCCATACTCTAGATAATTGTCATGTGCCAACGTATCGCCTTGGTGAAATCTACACACAGGTAGATCTGTAATAATTGGCTGCTGAAACTTGCATCTAGCCAATCAGAAAAGGAAGACGAAGCATTCTTGAAAGTCCTTGTCCTGCAAATAAACATTATTTTTTATAGTTGAAGAAATGTATTTAGCAAGCAGTAAGCAGCAGAATGACATGTGGAGCGGCTTTATAGTTAGTTGCGTGATGACATCCCGTCCCCCGAGTACCTTCAAAATTATTTTTGCAAAAATCATTTATTCGAAGAACCGTCTTTTTCATCATCATTAGTCGCAAAAAAGAAAGTTAGACAGAATAATAATCCATCTCTGCCGAACACTTCATTTGTTTTTTATCGTTCTTTAGAACGTTTCTCCTATTTGCCGTTTCCATTACTCATGTCACAATGTTTTTGTTTTGAGACAATCAATCAGAAACCCAGCCTAAAACCCCAAACAGCTAGCAATGCAGGTGTAAAAGCACGGTGGTTAGGAAAAACTCCCTAGAAAGGCCAGAACCTAGGAAGAAACCTAGAGAGGAACCAGGCTATGAGGGGTGGCCAGTCCTCTTCTGGTTGTGCCGGGTGGAGATTATAACAGAACATGGACAAGATGTTCAAACGTTCATAGATGACCAGCAGGGTCAGATAATAATAATCACAGTGGTTGTCGAGGGTGCAACAGGTCAGCACCCCAGGAGTAAATGTCAGTTGGCTTTTCATAGCCGATCATTCAGAGTATCTCTACCGCTCCTGCTGTCTCTAGAGAGTTGAAAATAGCAGGTCTGGGACAGGTAGCATGTCTGGTGAACAGGTCAGGGTTCCATAGCCGCAGGCAGAACAGTTGAAACTGGAGCAGCAGCACGGCCAGGTGGACTGGGGACAGCAAGGAGTCATCAGGCCAGGTAGTCCTGAGGAATGGTCCTAAGGCGCAGGTCCTCAGAGAGAGAGAGAAATAAAGAAAGATAGAAAAAGAGAGATAATTAGAGGGAGCATGCTTAAATTCAGGATAAGAGAGGAGAAATACTCTAGATATAACAGACTGACCCTAGCCCCCGACACATAAACTACTGCAGCATAAATACTGGAGGCTGAGACAGGAGGGGTCGGGACACTGTGGCTCCGTCCGACGATACCCCCGGACAGGGCCAAACAGGCAGGATATAACCCCACCCACTTTGCCAAAGCACAGCCCCCACACCACTAGAGGGATATCTCCAACCACCAACTTACCATCCTGAGACAAGGCCGAGTATAGCCCACAAAGATCTCCACCACGGCACAACCCGGACAGGAAGATCACGTCAGTGACTCAACCCACTCAAGCGACGCACCCCCCCTAGGGACGGCATGGAAGAGCACCAGTAAGCCAGTGACTCAGCCCCTGTAATAGGGTTAGAGGCAGAGAATCCCAGTGGAGAGAGGGATACCGGCCAGGCAGAGACAGTAAAGACATTGCCTTTGTCAACAGAAACCTGCCTAATTACATAATTAGCAATTACCTCTGCTACTCTTCCAACTATAGACTAATTCTGCCCCCAGTTTAGCCCCAAAACATTGACAACAAAGACATATAGACATAGTCAAAAAAGTGTATAAAATATAAAGGATACTTCATGCTGAAACCCTCATATTAAACACCAATGGTATTCACTAAGTTGATGTTTATATTTAAGATAATGTTTTACAGCTTTCTCAATCTATTTTTCATATTTAAAACATCTTGTTTCATTATTTGATGTTTTACATGACCTAAAATCCTTACAAGTTTCCATACATCTGATAGTTTACTGGTACATTTTCTCACTGGTAAAATTCCCTCCCTTTGAAACGCTAAACAGAATACTGTCCACCTGTGTCATGTGAAATACTGTCCACCTGTGTCGTGAAATACTGTCCACCTGTGTCATGTGAAATACTGTCCACCTGTGTCATGTGAAGTACTGTCCACCTGTGTCATGATGTGAAATACTGTCCACCTGTGTCATGTGAAGTACTGTCCACCTGTGTCATGTGAAATACTGTCCACCTGTGTCATGATGTGAAATACTGTCTACCTGTGTCATGATGTGAAATACTGTCCACTTGTGTCATGATGTGAAATACTGTCCACCTGTGTCATGATGTGAAATACTGTCCACCTGTGTCATGATGTGAAATACTTCCCCCTAGTGGCGCATACAGTTCAATGCAATCCCAATTACCATATGAATGCAGTGTGGAGTTCACATGATATGCTTACCATACATAGAATGCTATTCCTCTGAGTATACTGCTATTCCACAGTAAAGCATTTGACATTATTCCCCTGCGCATTACATAATACCAACCCCTTATGTACAGTAACAGTACTGCCCCCCCATTTTTATGCCATGATCTGTTTTATTTCATACACGTGCGACGTTTCCCCTCCTCCTGTCTCCAGGTTCGTATGGCCCTGAAGCGGGCTGAGAAGGAGATGCAGACAGAGTGGTCGGTGCCAGACGCCCTACAGATGTGGCTCCAGCTCACCCACGAAGTGGAGGTTCAGTATTACAACATCAAGAAACACAGTGCAGAGCTACAGCTCACGGTCGCTAAGGAAGAGGTAACTTCGCTAAGACATCACTTCCTTTTTGAGAGAGTTTATCTTAAGTAGGAGCAAAACATTTTTTGGGGTGTAACAGGGTTTGGTTCAAACCTCACTGGGTTCTGAATTTTGTAAACGAGTTGAGTGTTCAGTTCTGAGGTGCAATTTGGAACAAGCGTTGCCCTTGTATAATTGAAAACTTACACGCACGTAAGCACACACACCCAAGCACGCGCACGCAGATACACGGACAGGCAGATGCGTGCGTGCGTGCGCACACACACACACACACACACACACACACAAAGAAACAAAATTAAAGCTTTTTTTCCTAATGAGTTTTTTAATGACACAGCTAAATTACTTTTTTAATTGCATTGTTTGTTTTTGCCTTTGTAACTTGCAGCGAGACTGACTCATCAGGAAATTTCAGAAGTCAATTAAATGCGGCGCTGCGATAGCACCAACCATGAGACACAGCAATATGTTGCTCTCATTAAAGTAGATGTGGTCACATTGGACCTAGTGGCCCAATGTGAGGACTTATTGATAAAACTAGTCTCTGTAGTAAATTGTATTGTATATCAGTCTGGATACCAGTCTGTTTCTGCTCTAGCCAACAGATTGTGGTCTTGGCAAGAGATGTACAGGGCCTTCAGAAAGTATTCATACCCCTTGACTTATTCCACATTTTGTGTTACAGCCTGAATTCAAAAAAATGTATTACATTGACTTAGTTTCTCACCCATCTACACACAATACCCCATAAAGACAAAGTAAAAACATGTTTTTGCAAATGTATTGAAATACAGAAATACAGTATCTCATTTACATAAGTATTCACACTTCTGAGTCAATACATGTTAGAATCACCTTTGGCAACGATTTGTGAGTCTTTCTGGGTAAGTCTCGAAGAGATTTGTATTAAAAATTCTTCAAGCTCTGTCGAGTTGGTTGTTGATCATTGCTAGCCAGCCATTTTCAAGTCTTGCCATTTTCAAGTCAAGCCGATTTTAGACAAAACTGTAACTGGGCCACACAGGAACATTCAATGTTGTCTTGGTAACCAACTCCAGTGTATATTTGGCCTGGTGTCTCAGGTTATCATCTTGCTGGAAGGTGAATTTGTCTCTGTGTCTGAAAGCAAACTGATCCAGGTTTTCCTCTAGGACTTTGCATGTGCTTAGCTCTATTCTGTTACTTTTTATCCTCAAACTCCCTTGCCGATGACAAGCATACACTTAACTTGATGCAGCTACCGCCATGCTTGAAAATATGAATAAAGTTACTCAGTGATGTGTTGTGTTGGATTTGCCCCAAACATAGCACTTTGTATTTGGGACATAAAGTTAATTTCTTTGCCAAATTTGTAGCAGTTTTACTTTAGTGCCTTATTGTAAACAGGATGCATGTTTTGGAATATTTGTTTTCTGTACAGGCTTCCTTCTTTTCACTCTGTCATTTAGGTTAGTATTGTGGAGCAACTACAATGTTGTTGATCCATCCTCAGTTTTCTCCTACCACAGCCATTAAACTCTGTAACTGTTTTAAAGTCACAATTGGCCTCATGGTGAAATCCCTGAGCGGTTTCCTTCCTCTCCGGCAACTGAGTTAGGAAGGACGCCTGTATCGTTGTATTGATACACCATCCGAAGTGTAATTAATAACTTCACCATGCTCAAAGGGATATTCAATGTCTGCTTTTTGAAATGTTTTACTCATCTACCAATAGGTGCCCTTCTTTGCGAGGCATTGGAAAACCTCCTTAGTCTTTGTCTGTTTGAAATTCACTGCTCGACTGAGGGACCTTCCAGATACTGTAATTGTATATGTGGGGAACAGAGATGACGTAAATAAAAAAAATCACGTTAAACACTATAATTTCACACCGAATGAGTCCATGTAACTTATTATGTGACTTGTTAAGCACATTTTTACTCCTAACGTATTTAGGCTTGAGGCCATAACGAAGGGGTTGAATACTTACTGACTCAAGACCTTTTAGCGTTTCATTTTTATTAATTTGTAAAAATTTCTAAAAACAAAATTCCACTTTGAAATTATGGGGTATTGTGTATAGGCCAGTGACACACAACCTCAATTTAATCCATTTTTTTTTTTAAGTCACGGGGTGTGAATACATTCTGAAGGCACTGTAGCAATGTTGAATTTATTCACAAACAGCTGCTGCAATGGGACGATTTCTTTTTGACAAGATAAGGCATGAACATCCATTGTAGCATAATGGAAATATTGGATGTTAGTGGGGATAGTGGAGATCAGTCATATAGTGTTGTTAGGTTCTAATTCTCAGAGTAAAATCTCAACGGACATTATGAAGGGCTTCACCAAGTTTATTTTTCCCAGAGGGTCAATACAGCTGCATTAGACGAAAACATTTTCACACAAGCACTGATATTTATCCCTTCCTCCTAGGCTGAGTCTCCTCCTACACATCTGTACAAACATTGTATCTTTACTGCTAGGCAGGACACTAAGTGATACGGGCCATACACTTTTATTTCTCCCTTAACCTGACCTGATCTCGATCCCCCTTCATCACTAATCCATGGCTCTCTCCCCTTATCAATGCCTGCCATATGTGATCACTTCACTGCACTCAATATTTCAATAGGATACCTGACATAATGTAAATGTTATACATCACCCTCTCTCCCTCAGTGACATGAATAAGTATATTTCATATTCTCAGAACCCAACAGTGTCTATGTCTTTGTGTCAAGGCAGAGAAAATCAAAAGAAAGAGGAGTAGTGTGTTTGGGACCCTTCACGTCGCTCACAGCTCATCACTGGACGAGGTGGACCACAAGATCCTAGAGGCCAAGTAAGAGAAGACGCATGCTCACCATTCATTTACTCTGATGTCAAGTCATGGTGCTGTGCATTGTCACCCTGATCCGTATGTCTTTGGCCATTGAGCTGAATTGATGTGAGACGGCTGATGTGGAGAGGCTGATGTGGAGAGGCTTAGGGATTTATGCCAGGTCTATGGCTTACTGACTGAGGCTAGCAGGATCCCCACATATTTCAAACTCTACCTATCAGGTATAAATACCTATTACAGTAACTTGTTGTCTGTGTATTAGTGGTATCTGCTTCAAATATAAACACAGGAACCCAAGTGTCTGGATAAAGGCCAGTACTGCCAGAAGGGGATGGGCCTCCCCTCTGAGCTGGGTTCCTCTCTAGGTTTCTGCTTCTGCTTGCTCTTTCAGGTCTAGGCCGGTTTGCTGAGAAAGCACATTGTGAGAACTACTGGTATAAAAATGGCTTCATAAATACATTTGATTGTTTCCAGGAAGTCCCTGTCAGAGGTGACGGCCTGCCTGAGGGAGCGCCTCCACCGCTGGCAGCAGATGGAGAAGCTGTGCGGCTTCCCCCTGGTGCACAACGCTGGGCTGCCCAGCCTGACTGCCACCCTGTACTCCGACCACAGCTGGGTGGTCATGCCCCGCGTCTCCGTGCCCCCCTACCCCATCGCCGGCGGGGTGGACGACCTCGACGAGGACACGCCTCCAATCATTCCACAGTTAACCTGTAAGTGTGGAGGTTGTCATGGAAATGAAAAAACATATTATTTAGAGTTGTAAACTGACAGTGTATGGTCAGTATGCTCAAATAGATTTCAAATGTGTGTTTTTAATTTGTGTGTGTTCAGTCACCACTATGTATGATTATGATAGTAACCATACAAACCCCTCTGGTTTTTCCCAGCAGCCTCTATGATGCGGCCCCCTTTAACACGCAATAGCAGCCTGTGCCGTTCCCGCCGGAGCCTCTACAGCACTTCAATGACGTCAGCCGACCCCGACCTGCTCTCCATGGCCAGCTCACCCCTCTCCTATCATCCCGAGGGGGAAGAGGAATACATCTTCTTCATCGAGAGAAAGGGGTATGTTACCTTAAACCACTTCTGCCCTATTTCTGTGCGGTTCCATTTATGATAATGCATTCAGAATAGAAAGGGGAAAGGGAGCAACCTAGTCAGTTGTAGAACTGAATACATTCATCTGGAATGTGTCTTGTGCATCTAACCCCTAAGGAATCTTTGAATGTGCTGATCTGACTTTCACTTTTCTTGCTCTCTCTCTCTCTCTCTCTCTCTCTCTCTGAGACAGGGATACTCAGGACACGTGTTCAGACACAGACTCTCTCAACTCCTCCATGGGGCGTAAACAGTCCTACACCAACCCCTGCACATCGGGCCCAGAGACCCCCTACCGCAAGATCTCCCGTGAGGAGCTGATGATGCTGAGCCAGCAGGAGCCTCAGTCTTATGTCCGGGACTCACCCCCTCCTCAAGGGGGATCTGAGGCCCCCTCCCCAGCCCTGGAGCACCACAGACACAAACACAAGGGTTCGCCCGACCTCACCCGTGGATCTATCCCAGAGTCCCACAGCATGTCCTTCGCCACTTCGTCGGCAGGCAACAAGGCCGTGTACAACGGCATCCTGGAGAAGTCCTATAGCATGGGCCAGCTGCCCGCGAGCATGATAGGGGCAGGGGGTGTGGCGGTCGGGCGCTACCCCTCCCTCACCTCAATGGACAATGAGGGCAGGGGGGCGGGGGCCAAGGAGCAGAAGCAACCGAGTACCTCGTCCCAGGACTCCAGTGGCAACGGAGACAAGACCAAGAGGTCGTCGTCCAAGATCAAGAGCTTGTTCAAGAAGAGAAAATAGTCATACTCACACACACAGAGAGAGATTCTAGCCTTAATCAAAAATGGCCGCTTTCAAAGGAAGCCAAAACATTATTTTTGTTCCTTTTTTTTCTTCCAAGATGGCATGTATCTCTGGCTGGACGCCTCAGACCTCTTCCAGATCGGTAGCCTTATTTTTCAATAATGCCTTTTTTTTTTTTTACTCATAGGGCGCGTTCCTCTGCCCAGGCATTGCTGATGCCAGATCTTACAACACCTGCATAGGTATTTTACTTATCAGCTAACCACATCGTATGATGTAGCAATCTATCAGTCGATGACACAGTCGATGATGTGGCGCGCAAACATTGGTTGATGCATGCAACGTATGGGTAGGGTAACGCGACCATAGCCTCACATTTAAGCCTTCAAAGGTCACAGAAAAGTCAAAAGGTCAAGGGTCGTGCCAGCTGCTGTCACCCAGGCAATCGTGAAGAGCATTAGCCTGGTCACTTCTCTTGTCTTCTCTTGTTCTTTTTGAGTTAAAGAACCAAAAAATAAATGCCACTTGTTCTATCTGGAAACTGAGGGGGTTTACATGGTGGGCTTGTTAGCTTGACATCACTTCCTGTCTGACAGAGGCTTTTGAGCTCTGGACTCATTTCCTTTGAGAAATAAAAATCCTGCTGAGTTTGTTGCACTACTGCCTTCCTGTTTTCTGGGAAAGGACCGCCGCTGCGTGCGGAGTAAATATTGATGTGTAGAAGAGAATGATGTATGGGTAGAGGCCTTGGGGAGATGCAACACGTGGTAGACTATTGCAGCCAGAACCAGTTGGTGCGTTTTTCCAATATCTCTCGTTATGGATTGTTCGATATATTATATACACACACACACACACACACAGTGAGGTTCGAAATGATTGACACCCTTGATAAAGATAAGCAATAATGACTGTATAAAATAAATAACTCAAATAATGAGCTATATTCTAGTCTAAAAACAATTCTACTATACTGAACAAAATATAAACGCAACAATTTCTAAGATTTTACTGAGTTACAGTTAAGGAGTTCAGTCAATTTAAATACAGATATGAATCTGTTGGTCACAAATACCTTTAAAAAAAGTAGGGGTGTAGATCAGAAAACCGGTCAGTATCTGGTATGACTCCTCTTCAATGACTGTGCGAAGTTGCTGGATATTGGCGGGAACTAAAACACGTTATCGAACGTGCTCAATGGGAGACATGTCTGGTGAGTATGCAGGCCATGGAAGAACTGGGACATTTCAGCTTCCAGGAAATGTGTACAAATCCTTGCAACATGGGACCGTGTATTATCATGCTGAAACATGAGGTGATGGTGGTGGATAAATTACAAGACAATGGGCCTCAGGATCTTGTCATGGTATCTGTGCATTCAAATTGCCATCGATAAAATACAATTGTGTTCGTTGTCTGTAGCTTATGTCTGCCTGCCCATACCATAAACCCATCACCACCATGGGGCACTCTGTTCACAACGTTGTTATCAGCAAACCGCTCGCCCACACGACGCCATACCTGGGATCTGCGGTTGTGAGGCCGGTTGGACGTACTGCCAAATTCTTTAAAACGATGCTTACGGTAGAGAAATAATTGTATGTTTATCTGGTAACAGCTCTGGTGGACATTCCTGCAGTAAGCATGCCAATTGAATGCCCCCTCAAAACTTGAGACATCTGTGGCATTGTGTTGTGACAAAAAAACTGCACATTTTAGAGTGGCCTTTTATTGTCCCCAGCACAAGGTGCACCTGTGTAATGATCATGCTGTTTAATCAGATTCTTCATATGCCACACTTTTCAGGTAGATGGATTATTTTGGCAAATGAGAAATGCTCACTAACAGGGATGTTAACAAATTTGTGCACAAAATTAGAGAAATAAGCTTTTTTGTGCGTATGGAACATTTCTTGGATCTTTTATTTCAGCTCATTTATGTTTTTGGTCAGGGTAATACAATTGCTCAGAGAAAGAGATTTTGTTTAACAACTTTTAAAATGTTTAATTACTGACACCCCTAAAGTTTCTTATAAATATATAGTCAAAAATGTAGTACTTGTTCCCAAATTCCCAGCACGCAATAACTACGTCAAACTTGTGACTCTACGAACTTGTTGGATGCATTTGCAGTTTATTTGGTTGTGTTTCCGACTCAGATTTTTATTTGTTATTTAAAAAAAAAATTGCCCAGGAAAAATGAATGGTAATGATTGACGAACTCCACCCTACACATCCTCAATGTAACGTAACAAACAAAACGCTTTTATTCTATGACGTAATTCGTTTGAAGCATGCCTCTTTGAGTGACAAATACTGGAGAAAAAAGTCAAAGTAATTCACTGAAGACGGCATTGTTATAGAATATGTTTGTAAACATTTCTACATTAATGTGTATGAACAATTAATTCAGGATTTTCCGTAATCACGGTACCAAGTGTTTAGAAACATTTTCTATTTTAGCAATAAGGCCCGAGGGGGCGTGGTATATGGCCAATATACCACGGCTAAGGGCTGTTCTTAAGCACGGTGCAACGCGGAGTGCCTGGACACAGCCCTTAGCCGTGGTACAATGGCCATATACCACAAACCCCAGAGATGCCTTATTGCTATTATAAACTGATTACCAAAGTAATTAGAGCAGTACAAATAAATGTTTTGTCATACCTGTGGTATACGGCTGTCAGCCAATCAGCATCCAGGGCTCGAACCACCTTGTTTATAATCTTATTTATAATAAAAGTGACTCCAAAATGACACTACATTATTTACCAATCATTTCTACTGGGTACAATATAATCTGAAACGCAACCCAAATGAACTGCAAATGCATCCAACAAGTTTGTAGAGTCACAAGCTTGATGTAGTCATTACGTGGCAGGAATATGGAACCAAATACTAAAATATTGACCAATTTTTTTTTTTATCTTTAGGCGTGCCAATAATTTTGACCCTTTGAGGGGAAAAAATAATTACAACATTTACTGAGCAATTTGAATTCGTATAAAAAATATAATTTTCCTTTATTTGTAAAAATGTTTTTACAATATAGCTGTGTTTGAATTATTTATTGTATACAGTCATTATTGCTCATCTTTATTGAGGAGATCAATAATGTCAGACCCTACTGTTTGTACACTTTGTTTTGACATTATTATGTTCTTGTAGATGTTTTGTAGACAATGTGATTTCTATTGGTGGGGGTTCACAAGGACTGACTGGTTTTTACTGAACAGAGCTAAATAATATCCAGATTTGACCCGCACCCTTGTTACTTGTCGTTGTAAACTTTCCTAAGCTTTTCCCAAATATTTTACCATTACTTTCACCTGTTACCTCTTTCAACTTCCTTTTCCATCATTTACACACGCTATGATGGGGACTGGTCACTAGCAATGTACATAGCAGGAGACAAGCTAAACCGAAGAGTAAAGTTAATTGTTGCTATTTTACGATATGCATTTGTAATATCAGAAGTCTGCAGATGTGACAAATTACCTTTCATAGCACATCCCTACATTCTTACACCTACAGTCACCCATTTACCCCTACAGTCACCCATTTACCCCTACCGTCACCCATCTAACCATTTACCCCTACAGACACCCATTTACCCCTACAGTCACCCATTTACCCCTACCGTCACCCATCTACCCATTTACCCCTACAGTCACCCATTTACCCCTACAGTCACCCATTTACCCCTACCGTCACCCATCTACCCCTTCCGTCACCATTTACCCCTTCTGTCACCCATTTACCCCTACCGTCACAATTTACCCATTTACCCCTACCGTCACCCATCTACCCCTACAGTCACCCATCTACCCATTTACCCCTACCGTCACCCATCTTCCCATTTACCCTGTCTGTACAATAAATCCCTCCCCGACCTCTGTTCCCTCTAAACCTCCCTGTCTGTCCATCAAATCCCTGCCTTAACCCTGTTCCCTCTAAACCTCCCTGTCTGTCCATCAAATCCCTGCCTCACCCTTGTTCCCTCTGAACCTCCCTGTCTGTC